>PVKE010042437.1:0-13750 GCA_004027555.1 Craseonycteris thonglongyai
AGGTTGACACGTAAAATTAACCATCACAGTCTGTTATTTCAGAAACAGATATATGAATTTAAAAATAACTTTATAAAATATTAAGATGACAGACTTTACAATTTGTTTTTGATGTTCATATACTTTTTCTTATCCAATGTTTCGTTTTTTGCTTTATAGTTGCTAATATATATCAGTGTAAAGCAACTTTGAAGTCTACTGAAAATATCAAAGAGCATGTTACTTTTAAAAAATAACTATTAATTCTGATTCTTTTAAGTTTTCTAGGTATGAAATTTTCATTTATTCTCTTATCTGTAGAAAGTCTTTGACTTTAACTTATTTGGGGTTTGATATACCCTCAATTCCATAAAATTGTAACAGATGACCCAGCTGTTGGCAGGACGGCATTCATGATCTAATTTCTTTTCTTTCTTTTTTCAAATTAAACATTACTCCAGCTGCCCACAAGTGATACTGAGTGTAGAGAATAACTACAGGCACTGAACCCTAAGAAATATAAAAACTAAATATTTATCTGCTTGAAGAAAAGGCTGATAAGGTACTCTCTTAATACTTAGCTATATTGACAACTTATTTGGCACTTGGTATGTAGAAGTATAGCAATGATTTTATTATTATAAATTTTCACATATGTAAACTGCCTAGCCAAGTAGACTGTAAGGGCTTCAAAACCAAGGAGTATATTTTATTGTTTAAATGTCCATATTTGTCAAAATGACCTACATTTATTAGAAGGTAAATAAATATAGATTCTATATATTAGGGGATAAATGATAGTTTATTTATAAAATACTTAGAAAACAAATTATTTAGAATGTTATTTTTAAACTATATGAGGGCTGTTCAGAAAATATCTAGTCATTATCAACATAATGAAAACAGTTACATGACTAGATACTTTCCAGACAGCCATATATATATATATATATATATATAAATGCAACAGCTACTTAAAAATGTTATACCTCTTATAAAATAATTTATTAGCAAATACAGTGAAATGGACATTCCAGAATATCCTGCCACTTAAATACCAAGATACGTTGAAGGAGCTATACAAAAGTAGCTGTAAGAATTGTATGAGGACCTGACTAGAAGCAGATGAAATTGAAACAGAAGTGAGATTGAGGTGGGATAGGTACTGGGTCGGAGGGAATCTTTCATATGTTGACTTCAAGTCCTTACATGATATCACCAGTCAGGAAAGGCAGACCTTGGAAAGTGTAAAATGAGACTTCTGTGTTAACCAAGAACATGAAAAAGATATACAGCCACAACATAAATGGAATAAAGTTTAAAAACTTAATCTGTATCATAGTAGAAAAAACAAAATGGTTTGTTTATTTAATAAAACTGTATTAAAAAGCTGTCTGCCCAGAGAGAAACTTCCAAGGTTGTACCTTTGGAAACTACAAAATTGTGCTTTCATTTTTGTAAATATATTAAGAATTTTTTTATTATTATCTATATCTAATATTAATGTCTGAGTTCCTTAGATTTTTATTTTGCTTTAAACTTGTAAAAACAGATAAACTTTAAATAAAAGGTATAAGTGAGTTGGAAATAAAACCACAGAAAAAGGAATATTACCTGTATATTAACCAAAAAAAGATTGTCGTTGATATATTGAGAATAGTCTAATAGACCATTTGACAATAAAGATCTACTAAGGGTAAAAGTAATCAAAATACATAAAGATAAAGAACCGATTTACCAAGACAATGTAAGTGTCTAATATTGTCATATACCTAATCATATAGCTTCATCATATATAAAGCGAAAATATGTATGTTATTATTAGGAGAAATTCCAAGGGAAAAAAAAATCATCAAATTTATCAACACAGTTTATTATTTACCTTCTAATAAATGTAGGTCATTTTGACAAATATGGACATTTAAACAATAAAAGAAAAGAGTTCTTTTCAGAAAGACCATAAAAATAATTAAATAGACAAAAAAATAATAAGAATATATCAAAGTTCTGAAAATGAGAAAAACAAACTTGATGCAACAGTTATTCTAGAACACAGTACCCCCAAATTAGAATTTTTTTTAAACTTATACAAAAGATGCTTTTAACAATAAGACATGTGGTACTACAAAAAAACTTAAATAAAAAAATAAAAGTATAATTCAATTAAATGTTCAGAAACCAAAAGATAATTTAAAAGCTTTTATATTTTAGAATTATAAAAGTACTTTCTAAGTAAGTTTTGAGTTACATAATAAATATTATCACAGAAAATTTAAAAATGTAATTTAAAAATAAATAAAATAAAATACTGTGCAACAAGTTATATGGGATGCAGCTAAAGTAGTACTTCGAGAAAATTTTACCTTAAGTGCTTATTGAGATAATCATTCAAGTAAGAAACTAGAAAAATACAATAGTAAAAAATACAAAAACAGAATAAAATTAAGACAATGCTAAATATTAATAAAATAAAAAGTTCATAGAATAGAGAGGAAAAATAGCTATAAGTATATAGTTTAAAAGGACTAAATAAAAAAGCATCTGGCAGTTTAATCAGGAAAAAAGAGAAAGACACTAATAGTCATTGTTATAAAGCTCATATATGATTAGAAAAGATAAGAATTAGGAAAAAAGAGAGTAAAGATAAGAATTACAAAAAGAAAAGTATGTAACTTAAAAGAAGTCTTTCAAAAACTGACATTAAAATAAAACAATAAAAATATAAAACACCTGTAGAATGCTCACTAATTAAGGTGAGGGGGTTTTCTAGAATGCCCATTTTCTCCATATCAACATCTAAAAAAAATGAATTGCTTTGAGAAAAAAACAAAAACAAAAAACAACACAAACCCCTCCCCTCAAAAGTCAAGGCCCAGATTGCTCTATTGACAATATCACAACATTTCTAAGAAGAGATAATCCCTATATTATGCAAACTATTCCACCGACTGAAAAGTCTTCCCACTAGTTTTACAAGGTTAGTATTTCTCTATACCAAAATCAGACATGACAAAGTCAATGATCCATATGAGAAAATATCCAGTCAGGTAATATGAAAATAGATGCTTTAATGGGAGTTTTTCTGGAAAGCCTTCATATGTATAGAGAGAAAGAAACATTTTATTATAAGGATGTGGCTCACATGATCATTGATGCTAACAAGTTCCAAGTTCTAGAGGGAGAGTCAGCAAACTGGAAACCCAGCAAAGCTGACAGTACACTTCATTTCTGAGTCCAAAATCCAGAGAACCAGAACCATTGCAGTTCCTACTAGAAGACAGGCAGGCTCAAGACCCAGGAAGAGCCAATGCATCAGTTGGAATTTGGAGGTAGGAAAAAGTCTATGTCCCAGTTCAAAGCAAGTCAGGCAGAAAAAATTCTCTCTTACTTGGAAAAACATCAGCCTTTTTGTTCTATTTAGGCCTTAACTGATTGGATCAGAGTATTAATTATTAGTGCTGTGTTTTTAACTTCTATTCATCATGCTATAATTTCTTAGACTAAATGGAGACAAGAAAACTAAATATGTGAATATTGCAAAGGTAGAGTTCAACATTATTATCTGGAGGCAAAATGATTATCTTCCCCAGAAATATGTACCCATAAGAGAATATAGAAATTTTTAGAAGATTTAATTAAAAATAAAATTATATTTAAAAAAAAGTTTAAAATATGCAATTTACCTCAAAATTACTATAACCATGAAACTATCTAGCACAAATATGAAAGCTCATATGGAAATATGAATACTATTGAAGAGGATGGGATAAAGGATAAATATACCACATTCAGGAGCAGAATGATTACGTATATTCAGGTAATGTCTATTCTTCCTAAGCTTTTTGTAAGTTTAATATTATTCCATCCATAGAAAATTGCAAGTCTAGTTCTGAATGATATATGGAAAAGTAAAAGGTAAATAATAATGTGATTTGAATTTAAAAATTGTATTCTACTTTATTAGTAATCAAGATTTATTAGGTGATAGAAATTAAAATATTATGGTAAAAGAAAATAATAGGTCCACATCAGTATAACAAAATAAAGTTCAGACACATTATTTTGCAGGCTTGAAAACAATATGTAAATGAGCTTGCAATATAGAGGATTTGAGGAGACTTCAATTAATAGCACTATTACAATCGGTTTCCACAAGAGAAAAAACTTAAATTAAGTCATATTCATTATACAGTTATTTAAAAAAAAGTAAATTAAATTATAAGTACAAAAATAAACCTCAAGCTACGCAAGGATAGCTTTCTTTATATACTTGACATTTGTTTGTTTGTTTGTTTGTTTTAAAGAGGGAAACCAATTAGTGTAAAGCAAAACTGATTGCATTTAACTTTAATGAAAAAAATCATCAATCAAAAAATAACAGAAAATGTGAACAGACAACTCACAATGGGGAGAAAATATCAATCACAGATATTAGAAATATATCAATTCGGAATATACTGAGAGTCCCCATATCAATAAGAAATACACACACACACATACACCAAAACACACACATGCACACATAGAAAAGAAACAATTCATAGAAGAAGAAATGTGATCAGCCGATAAACACTTGTCAACATTCGGAACTTCAGTAGTAATCATGTAAATGCAAAATAATCAATTTCATCATTAAAATAGCATTACATGACACATAATTTTTATTCTCACTAGTTTTAGTTTTTCTAATGCATCCATTCCAAATGTAGGGAAAGATGTAAAGAAAGCAGTGTGTGCTTTTATATACTGCTGAAGTGTCAATATTATTATATGTGCAGCCTTTCCCAAGAACAAATGGACATCTAGTAACACTGAAGCTGTGCATACACCATCACAGCAATTCTGTTTCAAGGAGCGAAACATAGCAAAACCCTCATATATACATTTCATGAGCCATAGACATGTCTTAAAAAGAAAAACAAAGGAAAACCTAAAATCTTCTCATGAGAAACATGAAAAAAACTTAATTGTTTATCCTTGCAGGGAAATGCTGCAGGATAGTTTTATTTTTTGTAATATTTTATCTCAACCTGAGTGACAGGTTTGGACAATTACTGTATTATTTTTGTACCTTTTCATCTTTAAACATTACACTATATTTTGCTTGGAAAAGAAGCAAAACCCAAAAACATTCATGAATAATTAGGGTTTGTGATGTGGCCTTGAGGTGGTAAGAGCACTGACTGGAAGAAAGAAAATATCTGCCAAGAAGGACTCTTTATGTTTAACAGGCCCAGATTCATAACCAGAGTCTAACAGCCACTGTTTACAGGGGCCTCTCATGCACACTGCATTTCAGTGGAAAGCTACAAACTGGACTGCCAGGAGTCTTGCATTGTGCTCCAACCAGCTGAGCTGATCCCTATAAAGGAGTCTCTGGAATCGTATTTTGACCAATAGGACCGAGACATTTTCTGTTTATTCAGAGCACTGAAGCTATTATATGTCCTAATTTGCATCTTTACTGACCAATCAGAGTGGCTCCACAGCAACCAAAAAATCAGGGTATTGTTATTTGGACAAATCAAATTGTGCAGATTTAGATTCCTCGTCTGCATAGAAATGGACCAGACCGGGACAGATCAGGAGTGGGGGTTGGTGAAGGCACTCTCTCTATATAAGCTAGGCCTCCTCTGTGTCTTGGTGGAGTGCACTTTAGGCTGGCTTTTTCCAGTTTGAGCTGTAGCACTGGAATTATAACACTGGGGCTGCAGTACTGGGGCCGCTGCACTTGAGCCATTTCACTTGAATAAAATCTCTCCCTCCATCACACCCCAGACGGCATAGTCCTGGTGGCATTGAATTGTTGGCAGTTGTCAAACTTCAGTTGACAAAAGTCAGGGCTCTTTTCTGGGTAGCTGCTCTAAACAACATTCTCTACTTCTCTGGACTCCCAAATCAGAATAAATGGCCATATTAGTGGTTAACTTTTTTTTTTATATATATCTTTTTATATTTATAGAGAGTAATTGTTTTATCTTCAGTGCATATTTATTTCTATTTTACTTTTGACAGAGAGAGAGAGAGAGACAGAGACAGAGACAGTTAGAGAACCGAACTGTGGGAACTCCCCAGTTCAGCACGTGGGTCCTGCCTGGGCCGGAGCCGGGATTCGATCCTCGGTCCTCGTGGCCTCAAAGCGAGCGCTCAACCCGCTGAGCCGTCCCGGCTTTCCCCAGTGGTTAACTTTTTATTTAGTCATGTTTACTTTTCTTTGAATTTATTGCTGAAACATGTCCACTTCTCTTCAATTCTGTGATCATCTGCTATCATCTTTCACACGGACACTGCAAAAGTGTCTTACCTGGTCTCTGTGCACTTACTTGTAATCCCTTCCAATTTGTGCCCTATACTGTACTGTAACCAAAGGAATATTGTAGTTTAAAATTCCATGTATATATTCTTATATCATTTTCTATTGCTTTGAAGAGGTTAAAATATGTAACTTGATCTCAGCATTTGCATGATCTTGTATTTTTTTTTAACTCTCTTGTTCATAGTGCCCAAATCATCACCAGTGTTTTATTTATTATGATGGGTCATATTTCCTTCCTCATCAAGGTCTTTGCATGAACTTTTACCTCTACTTCAAGCATGTTCACACTTTCTTTTGCTTAATAAACCTCTCCTATTGCTACATTTCTCATTTAAAAATCACTACCTACAAAATTTTTCTTTGAATCTTCAGATATTGGGTTCCCCTTTAACGTGCTTTTATGTTTTTTTATCACTTTTCTTCATAGCACTAATCTCAGTTTGTAATAATAATCCAAATGCATAATTTATTACTCAATTAATATCTCTTTCCCACTATGTTGAGGTTCCACATGAGTAGTGATTATGTTTGCTACTCTTTTCTCCTGTTATCCTCATTACCCAGTATAGCACTATCAAAGTGCTGATGCTCAATAAATATTTGCTTCATAAAATTATGTCCATAAGAATTCCATTTAGAGAAAGCACTGAAATTAAAAAAAAATTTAATTGTATAAATGACATTTGGAGAATCAAATATTCTAAGGGTCTCTGAATATAGAAGATAGTTTTGGGAGAAAAAAGAAAGAAGAAGAAAAATAAAGGGAAAGAGGGAAAAAAGTGAAGAGATGGAGAGAAGGAGTGAAAAGATGAGCTTAAGGGGAAAAGGTAGAGTTTTAAAAAGTGATAGGAAGACTAGTGGAAAAAAGAGTAGAAGTGAAATACCATATTCATACTATTACTCAGTTATTCATTCATCCATCCACTTATTCAGTTGACTACTTATTTGGCTACTATTTATTACCCATTTACCATGTGAAACACACAAGTGCTATAATAATAAACACAATATAATAAAATTATTCTTATAGTTTATAACATAATGACATAAATATGAAAAATAATTGAGTAAGTGAACAATATCATTTCAAATAATGGTGAGTATGTCCTATAGAATAAAACATGGTATACTCTGATAGGGATGTATTTATTATAAGAGAAGGGGTATCTGATGTACTCACTTCTCAATATTGAATGAAAGTTTTACAAAAAATGACAGAATAAAAGTAGAGTTCTGCAACCTAAGGTTATTATTATTATTATTATTATTTTATTGTTTTTGACAGAGAGAGAGAGAGAGAGAGAGAGAGACAGAGAGAGAACTGAACTGGAGGAACTCCCCAGTTCAGTATATGGGTCCGCACGGGCCGAGGCCAGGATTCAATCCTTGGTCCCCAGCACTGCAAAGTGAGCTCTCAACCCACTGAACCATCCCGGCTTCCCCTAAGGTTATTATTAATTGAATGAAGACAGCACAAAGCAAGACACATGAGGTAAAAAGTAGAAGAGAACAAATCATGGGAATGGATAGAAAATATGGACTGGCATCGATATAGAAAATGGAATTTCAAATTTATCCATATATTTGAGGGAGAAGAGAGACATAGCTGATATCAAGTCCCCATTTGAATGAGTTAAAACATCTAAATTTTCTACAAGAACTTAATCATATAAAATACCACAGTTTCTAACTCAAGTCCATGAAAATATGTGGGCATATGTATATAGTAAAGAGATAACAATAGGAAACTTAGTAGTTGAATTTTGAGGATATCAGTGTTAAAATGGGACATAGTTAACATCTAAGATACTTCTTAAATGTTATTTAGGGATAGGTTTCATTATTTTGATCTTATCTCAACTTCCCAATTTCATATGTGGAAGAACAAACAAATTCAGTATAAACTTCAGAAATGAATACTTCCCTGTCTGGGAAAAACAAGCAACATCTATTGAGGGCTAAATAGAAGAACAAATTACTAAGTGAAGTAAGAAATATTAATGCGTACATTTTTTTTTTTACTTTTCCCTAAAATTAATTTTTTTTTAAAAACCAAAAAAAAAAAACAAAACCCACCAGATGTGGCAAACTACTTGCCACTCTAGTTTCATTTTTAACCCTCTCTACCTTGCTTTAAGTCTATTCTAATTGAACTGTGTGTGAGTTATATCCACAAAGTTTATATGCCACTGGGTTTCAAAAGGGTTTGGGCCTGAAAACTTGCCAAAATATGAGAGTGAAGGAAGGCAGACAGGTTAGATATTTGTTCCCCAGATTCTCTTGATGCAACATAACTTAGACTAAGATGACCGTATAATTTTTCTTCCAAATTGGGACATATTTGAGAGTGAAGGAGGCACTAATGGTTACACTTTAACAAGAGGTATTAAATCTCAACTGGCTCAGCTAAACGTGCAACTTCATTCAGCCTAATTTGTGTTGTACTGCTCAGTTAAAGGTCAGTGTTGCTCTCATGGCATGCTATTTGACATTTTCTCTCTTCTCAGCACCAGGTAGAACTGTTTTCCCCAGTCAATCGTTTTTCAAATATTAGCATGCATCAGAATCACCTATTTAAGCAAAGAAGGCTGGGCTCCAACTTTACAGTATGTGATTCAGGGTTGAGCTTGAAATCTTGCATGTCTTACAAGTTCCCAGGTGACGCTAATGCTGCTGGTCCAAAGTGCATACTTGGACACCACTGCCCTCATATTTTTTGGACGTAAAAGAGCTTTGCAGCTGCTAGCCATGAGTCTCTGCACTATCCTAAGTGGACTTCTTACACTTGTCCACAGCTTTTTATATAACCTCTCTGTAAATAATTCTTAAATTATTCAGGATATTACACTATAATGAAAAGCAGAGGTTAGAATTTATAACCTTATTGTAAATCCTTGAACTTAATTTTAAAGAAAATCACTTCAGGGCTAGCCCTTGCCACATGGTGAGAAGAATGGTAATTTTTTTTTTTTTTGACAGAGAGAGAGATACAGAGAGAGAGAGACAGAGAGAAGGGGGAGGGCCCCAAACAGTCTCCATAGTTGCACATCATTGGTTTTTCCACATAGTTTTATTCCACAAGTGGGCGTGGGGCTGCACAGGGCAGGAACTGGGTCAGGGTCTCGCCCTGGTGAGAACTGAACTGGGGGCACTCCCCAGTTCAGCATATGGGTCCGCATGGGCTGGGGCCGGGATTCGATCCTTGGTCCCCCGGGGCTGCAAAGTGAGCACTTAACCCACTGAGCCATCCCGGCTTCCCAAAATGGTTATTTTTGTAAGAAGATTCTAAGAAAAGTTGACACAAATGGAGCCATTTAGAAGTAGAGCTAGGGCAGCCATTCCAAAAATGCCTTGCATGTCTTACTCCTTGAATGGGATGAAATACCCTTTGGACTGGGCCATACCAGCATTGCCTTACAAACTATCTGTAAAACTAACCATAGGACTGATTATTATACACTTTCTTTAAAATTAGTAACCAGCCATGCACAGCTAAAGAGTAACTTAGATTGTCAACACCAATACAAAATCCTTTTTTCTATTTATGCAATCGTTTCCCTTCCTTTTTTTCATAAGAACATTATGCCTTCCCTCTGAAATTAGGATATAATTTGGGTTTCTTTCTGAATCTATCATCCTGGATTTCAATTCTTTCTTTCTTTCTTTTGTTTCTTTCTTTCTTTCTTTCTTTCTTTCTTTCTTTCTTTCTTTCTTTCTTTCTTTCTTTCTTTCTTTAAATCTCAAATAAATGCCTGTCGCCTCTTCCTTCGGCTTTTTATTTTAAGGTTAATAATGTTAGAATTGGGACCTGAAGTATTCTCACTTTCATGGACAGGAATCCCCAAGAAGTGGGACAGTATTTCCTGAGCCTCTTCTCACTTACCACTCTCTGGGATTGCCACCTCTCCTTATCATAAGTCCTCCTCTCACCATTAGCTCTCTCCATGTTGGTGAAGGTCAGGTGCCTTTCTTTAAGATTGGGAGGGATACCAGGATAGCTCAACAGGCTGAGCACTTGCCTTGCTCCTGAGAGATCTGGGAATTGAATCCTGGCCCCAGCCCATGCAAACCCATATGCTGAACTGCTGTGTAACTGGTAACCACCAGGATAGCAGTGAAGGTTCTTGCCTCCCATGGAGGAGGCTTCCAGCTCAGTTCCCATCCTGTGCAGCCCCACATCCACCTGTGGAATGGAAATATGTCACAACTAATGATGTACAACTGTGGAGACTGCTCTGGGCCCTCACCCTTCTCTCTCTCACCTTCTCTCAAACAATAAAATAAATCTTCCTACTGCATAAGGAATTCTCCACAGGAGAGACTTCTTTTATGGTTCTCATGCGTATAAGTTCCTTGGTGGGTAAGCAGCTCACAGGGACGTTTTTTGTTTGTTTGTTTGTTTGTTTTGTCTAGTGGGAGAGTACTTATTCTTGTTGCACACTCTTTGCTTCTTTATCTTTATCTGCTGTGTCACGTCATAATAAAGAGACTCATTATGAGTTAAATACACATGAGGAAAAAGCTATTTCTAAGGAAATCTTGGAAGCCAAAGCAGCAAAATTAGTGGGCACAAAGTTGGGCATTTAAGAGTCAGAAGGGTGCTGGCCACCTTCAGGAAAAGTGCCTGTGATGGAAAAAGTTGGTCACAGGATGAGTTAAATTGAAATTGGCCACCTGCCAACCTCAAAAAAGTTGTCAAATAGTAAGATCCTCTCTAAAGCATCACACAATCCCAGACTGGCCTGCAGCATGTCCCCCTTAGATATGAGTTTGATTCCAAGAGACCCAAGATTTAGCTAAAGCTGTTAATGTGTATATAAGAAGATGTATAAAGTTTTTCCTTTAATCTTGAGAATTTGGCTTTTGACTTATAAGATACACTGATATAAATACCTTTTTGGTCTCTGTCATTCAAAAATACACTTACTGACATGTATGTGGTACCAACTAGACTGGGGAATTCAGGCAGCTATATCCAGTAGTTCAGAAGCACATGAAAATACCTGCAGCTTACAACTGGGATCTCCTTTGTCTTTTGTCTTGCCAGTTCTTAGGAAATTTATGTTTAACACGGAATTTTCATACTCTAAAATTTCCCAAGAAGTCCCTTTCTCAGGAACTCCACCTGGTTATGTGTACATTTCGGTTCCTCCTCTTGTGTCTTTGTAACTAAAATAACGGTAAAACTCTAATGGCCATCTGGGGAATATTTGTTTCAGATAAATCTATTTACCTTAGCAACCTTCTTCAACTGAACATAAAAGGAGAGAATTCCAAATCTCTTGGAAAGAATGGAATACATTATTTGATTAGTAGGCAGGAGCTTTTAAAAGACAAAATTACTTCAAAAACAGCTCTAAAAGAATTATTTATATATAAAAAATTCTTTGGCCAGCTAAGCAGGTGACCTTAACATAGGCACTTAAAAGCAACAGTCTTCACAAGGCTTCAATGTTCTTAAACAGCTTCATTGCAAGATTTGTGGTGATGGGCTAATGAAAAATTAAGATATTAGAGTTACCTAAAACAAAAAAATATAAAAGAAAAATTGGTTATTGATTCTTTCTCACCCAGAAACTACTCAATGATCAAACATTTGGCAGAAATGAAAACTGATATTTAATGTCTGATAGAAATATTTTGGCACCTTTAGCTATTCCCCAGTTTTATAAATAATCAGGAAATAGATCAGCTGGAAGCAAACATTCAAAAACTAATTAATACCTTTGTCTTGTCAAGCTCTATAATATCAGTAAACACAGCCCACAAATGCCTGAGACTGATCCGTAGTAAAATTAATCACTAGAACCTGAAACACACACAAAAAGTAGGAAAGGTGAGTTTTGTTTTTAGATGATGAGGGACTGAAGAGGCTTCCTATAATTTAACCCCTATCCTTCAGCCTCTCTGAAACTGTTCATCAAGGATGAATAAAAATCCTATAAGTTTTCTTTACAAATAGTAAAAGTATCAGCTATATGAATGAACAAATTAACTTTCTTGAACTGTTTTTTTTTTTTTAAAAAAAAATGAGTTTTGCATTATCATATCTGTCTATGACTAAAATTTTAAAACCAAAATGTCAGGTCTCTGGTTGCATATCTCTATATATTTGTATATACAATGTTCCCTCGCCACTTCACGCTTCATGTTTTGCGGCTTCAGTGCTTCGCGGGTTTCCCCAAAACATTCATCAAAAAATAAAAATGAAAAAATGCAACCATGTCGGCAGCCACAGGGCGGAAAGGAGCATTGTTTCATGTGGATGCGCGAGAGAGAAGGATCCCTGCATGTCAAACAAAGAGATGAGTTGACTCAGAGTCCATCCCACGGGCTCTCATAAAGGCGCGTGATTGGTTTCCGGTGTGACATCGACCCATGAGAGGACGAGTGGATTTATCCCTGTGAGCTGATTGTCTGCGCATCATCGCAGCCTCACCTAGCATCTTCTCTTGTTGTATCTCGCCAGTCTTGTCCATGATGTTGACTGTCTCGCATACTGTATTTTAGTGTTGTGTTGGAGATAACTTGTTTTGTTTAAGCGATAATGTTTTTGATTAATTAAGCCCTTATAATGCCGCCTAAGCGCTGTGCCCCTGCAAAAGCTTCCTCCGGGGCGCCCAAGAGGAAGAAGATGATGACCATCAGCGAAAAAGTGAAACTTTTAGATATGATCAAAGAGGGCAGAAGTGATGCATCTGTGGCACGCCATGACGGGGTGAATGAATCTACAGTGCAGTACATCAAGAAAGAGGAAGCAAACATCCGCAAAACTGCTTCAATAACCTTCAATAAAGAAGCAAAACGTGTGGTAACTCCGCGTCATAACAGAATTGTGAAAATGGAAGCTGCACTGGCATTGTGGATTGCTGATTGCAGGAAAAAGACAGTGAGTTTGGACACTCATATGATCAGGACAAAGGCCAAAGCTCTCTACGACCAAATCTTGCCCGATGACGACAATGAAGAGGCTGAAGAAGGTGCTGATGAACCTCAAGCCAGTACTAGCGCTGCCAGGAGGGATTCGCCTCCTCGAGGACGAGGCTTTTCAGCCAGCAAAGGCTGGTTTGAAAAATTTCAAAAAAGATACGGCCTCAGAAACGTGCTTCTGTATGGTGAGGCTTCCTCTGCTGACAACGATGCTGCTTGTCGTTACGTGGAGGAAGTTTCCTAACCTCATCAGTGAGGGAGGCTACCTCCCTGAACAAGTTTTTAACATGGATGAAACAGGCCTTTTTTGGAAGAGGATGCCTTCACGTACATTCCTCTTCAAGGACGAAATGAAGAGGCCAGGCTTCAAGGCTCACAAAGACCGTGTGACTGTCATCATGGCTGGCAATGCTGCAGGTTTTATGCTTAAGCCAGGCCTTATTTATAAAGCCAAAAAACCACGGGCATTAAAAAACAAAAATACGGCTCTGTTGCCCGTGTTCTGGATGCATAACTCCAAGGCCT
>PVKE010042438.1:0-13750 GCA_004027555.1 Craseonycteris thonglongyai
AAAAAAAAAAAAAAAAAAAAAAAAAAAAAAAAAAAAAAAAAAAAAAAAAAAAAAAAAAAAAAAAAAAAAACAACAACAACAACAAAAACTATAACATTATTATTTTTAAAAAAAGAACATTTAAGGGGATGCCGGGATGGCTCGGCAGGTTGAGAGCTCGCCTTGCTGCCCTGGGTTCTGAGAACTGATGCCTGGCTCCAGTACAGTCCTGGCCCCAGCCTTGGCCCTGGCCCATGCATACCCATATGCTGAACTGGGGTGTGCTTCCCATGTGGAAGGCCCCCAACTGAGTTCCCACTCCGGCAAGCTTCCCATGTGGGAGTCCTCTAGTTTGGCTCCCACCTGGGGCATGCCTCCCATGTGGGAGACCCTAAGCCTGCAGGGGCACGCTTCCCATGCAGGAGGCCCCTGGCCCGGTTTGCTCCCTGTGCGGCCTTGCGCACACCTGTGTGGAATGAAACTATGTCAAAAACTAATGACATACAGCTGTGGAGACTGCTCTGGGCCCTCTCCCTTCTCTCTGTGTCGAAACAATAAAATAAATATTAAAAAAAAAACCACTTAAACAAATCTTAGTGACTTTCAGTTATGCAATGAATTCCCAGACACAACAACAAAAATACAAATGATAAAACAGAAAATTGAGAAGCTGGACCTCTTCAAAATTGAAAACTTTTGTGCTTCAAAAGATGTCAAGATGCATTTAATCCATCTTGACATCATACATATATACAATGGAAAATAATACCATAAAAAAGAATAAAGCCTTATCATTTGTGGGAAAAAGGAAAAAGAAAACATTAAAAACAAAAAAAAAGATGTCAAGAAATTGAAAGGCGGGTATGCCGGGATAGCTCAGTGGTTAGAGTGCTTGCCTTGCAATTGCAAGGTCTGGGATTTGATTCCTGGCCCCAGCCCCTGCAAACCCCATATACTAAACTGCGGCACAACTGGGAGCCACTGAGATGGCTCAGCAGTGAAGGTTCTCACCTCCCGTGTGGGAGAGCCCCATTTCAGTTTCGGCCCTGCGCAGCTCCATATCCACCTGTGTGGAATGAAACTATGTCACAATTAACAATGTACAACTATGGAGACTGCTCTGGGCCCTTCCCCTTCTCTCTCTCACCTTCTCTCAAAAAACAAAAAACAACCAAGCAAACAAACAAACAAAACACAAAACAATAAAATAAATGTGTAAAAAAAAAAAGTGAAAAGTGTTTGTGTTTGTTGCTTCCAGTTTTATATCCCACATGAGTGAACTCATGTGGTTCTTGATTTGTCTGTCTGACTTATTTTGTTTAGCATGATAATCTCAGATCCATCCACATAAATGTAAGAAATAAATAAAAGTAAAAATGGGTCAACATATCCTCCTGTTATCTGTATCTGTGTAGTATTAAAACAACTAAGAGCTTTAAAAAGAAATAAAAGTGAAAAATGAAAAGTTTGGGAGAAAACATGCAAATCATATATCTAATAAGAGACTGGTATTCAGAACACATAAAGAATTCTTACAAGTCAATAATAAAAAGATAAATAATCCACTGGGCTGAAGATCTGAATAGACACTTCTCTAAAGAAGATATACAAATAGTCAATAAACATATGAAATGGTGTTCTATGTCATTACTCATTAGGGAAATGCAAATCAATATCAAAATGAAATAATACTTTATTTCCATGAACATGGCTACAATAAAAAAGATAGGTAGTAACAAGTGTTGCTGAAGATGCAGAAAAAATGGACCCCTCATTGCTGGTAGGAAAGAAAAATGGTGCAGCTGCTTTGGAACAAAGTCTGTCAGTGCCTCATAAAGTTAAACATAGAATTACAGTATGATAGTATCTATTCATGTGAAATAAAAATATATCCACATAGAAATTTGTACACAAGTATTCATAGCTGCTCTGTCTCCACTATCCAAAAGGTAGAAACAATCCAAATGGATAATGACAGCTAAACAAAATGTATCATATCCATGCAATGAAATATCATTCAGCAATAAAAAGGAATGAGGTATCAATACACACTACAAAACGGATGAACCCTGAAAACATTATAATAAGTGAAAAAATTCAGAGGAAAGAACCGCATACAGTATGGCTCCATTTAGACAAAATGTGTAGAATACAAATCTACGAGGACAGAAAATATATTAGTTCTTACCTGGAGCTAGGGCAGACTACAAATAAGAACAAGGGATCTTTTGTGGATGATGCATATGTTCCAAAATTAGATTGTAACCAAGATTATACAACTGTATAAATCTATTAAAAATCACTGATATTGGTGAACTTTGTGGTATGTAAATTATTAGTACATTCCAATAAAATATGATGTCCTTTAAGATCTTAAAATATTTTTATTAAAATCAAAACCTTAGTAATATTAAATATGACTTTTTAAAATTATACTTTCTACCTCCCCCTGCCATTGTGTCCATTCTCCTTATCTTCAGCCTGGCCTCCTGGGTTGACAATCATTGTTCTGAAGGGAAAAGATTTATTACATTTTATTTATTACAATAAAATTTTATTTATTACACTAAAATGTAATAGCTGGTAGCCTCAGGATAAACAACAAATAAGACAAAAAACTTAAAACTAGCTCAAGAACTTCAGCTAAGCATAGAATTATCTGGGAGCTTCTTGAACATAAAAGAAAGTTCCAGAGCACAGGCTTTGGAGTGGGAGAAACATGGAATCAAATCGTGGTTCTGCCTGTCATTCCTCAGAATAGATTTGGGGCAAATTACTTAACCTCATTCATTCTTGATTTCCTTGGTTAAACCCCACAGAGCTAATATGAAAATAAAGTGAAAACATACATATAAACTATAGTTAGCATAAAGCCTGGCACAATACAAGAAGCAATAAATGGAAGCTTTTATTTTCTATCTCTTAATAACCCTTAGGGACAGCAGTATATTAAAACACTACTCAATAACACTTAAGAAAATATCGTGATATTTTCAGGAGACGCTATTTATTAAGGCCAAAAAGTATAAAATACATTCTTTCAAAGTTTTCCAGAATATCATCAAGATGGCAGCGAGAGGGGAGATTCTTGAAAACTCTCCTGGAAAGAACAACAAATTGAACAACTATAATCAAACAAGGCAATCTCTAAGCAACACAGTCTTAGCTCAGAGACCCACTAATCACAAGAAAATACCCAAAGGCCGAAGAAAGGAGGTGAGTGAGAGAGAAGGGAAGGGAGCAGTGAGGGGACACGCCATGGAGCAAGACCCGGAAATTAGCAGAGGAAAGACTGAGGTGGGATCCTGGGAGCACAGGCCAAGGTGCAGCATGACCCCAAGTGGGTTGGAAACCAAGAACAAAAAAAGAGTAGAGGCACAGGAACCAAAATGTGGAGCAGATGACAGGAGCAGGGAGAGGGCTGTGGGCAAAAGCAGGGAGAGAGCAACACTAGCATGGTTCCAGCAGCAAGAGTACAGGGAGAGCAGCCATAGCGTGGTATGGGTGGCTGCAGTGTGGCCGCAGCAGCTAGAGAACAAGCCCAGGAGGCCAAAGCATGTGGCTGGCTGCCAAACTATAGGGAGGGCGAGTGAAGTGGGGAGGTTGGCAGCTGGAGTGCAGGGTCAGTGGCAGGAGCAAGGAAAGGCAGCCCGAGCACAGGGCAGGCAACTGGAGTGCTAGTGGCCAGAGGACTGGCAACTGCAGTGCAGCTGGCCCCAGATAGGGTAGGGCCCAGCTTGAGAACTGCTTGGCCTGGATGCTTCCCTTTATTCTCTTCCATGGCTTACCTGCCCCCTAACTCAGTCTAATACATACATACAGTCAGCCGTCATTGCCATGTGCAGCAAATAGACCTGCACCTTTCCCAAAAAAACACCACCCCCAACCTCCTCAAAGACAACAGCAGAGGGATCCAGGAAAACTGAGAAGCACAGGTGTGGCAGCTTCTAACTGCAATGGGATCTCAAAGGCATAGAATACCATAGCCACCATATCCTCCCAAAGAGGACACACACAGACCAAGACAACTGAATCAAGGAACAGAAGTCAACCTTCTAGGAAGTCTCCCAGTTTTCTGAATAGCCAAGAGAAAATATTTTAAGATGTGGCAGTGACGCCAACTGGGAAGAGAAAGACCTCTTCGTATCTACCAGGAAAAAGGTCATCATGCCATGGAAGAGAAACACTCCAACAGCAATAAGTACCTAAGTGAACAAAGCTACTCATAAAGAAAATGAAAAATCACCAGAAAAGGCACTTAAAGATATGGAAATATATGAGGAAAATGACACAGAATTCAAGATTGCAGTTCTGAAAATACTCAGAGATCAAAGAAAGGCACTTAAGCACAGAAAAGCATCTAAATGTTCTCAGAAAGGAAATCTGTGAGCAAAAGGAATACTTTAACAAATAAATTAGAACTATAAGAAAGAATTAAATTGAAATTGTGGAGGTAAAAAAACACAATAAAATAAAGGAAAAGCAAAATAGAATAGGAAGCAGAGACAACCAAATAAAGAAAGGAATTAGTGATATCTAAGATAAAAATATCAAACTGTCATAGAAGGAAGAAGAGAGACACATGAGAATTAGAAGAAATGAAAGATCTCTACAAGAACTATTTCACTCCATTAGAAAGAGTAACATAGAAATAATAAGTATTCCAGAGGGAGCAGAGGACAGGATGGTACGGGGAATTTGCTCAAACAAATAGTAGATGAGAACTTCCCAAATCTATGGAAACAAGTGGAATCTCAAATCCAAAAAGGAAAAGGGACCCCAACTACCTGAATCATTGCAGACCTTCTCCAAGGCACATTATATTGAAGATGTCAAAGGTCAAAGACAAAGAAAGAGGGGACGCCAGGACTGCTCAGTGGGTTAAACAATAGTTTTGCAGCCCAGGGTCCAAGGATCAACTTCTGGTCCCAGCCCTGACCCATGTGGACCAATATGCTGAACTGGGGTGTGGCCCCAGTTTGGTTCTTGCCAGGGTAAGCTTCACATGTGGGAGGCCCTAGGTTTGGCCCCTAGTTCATGAGGGTGTACCTCCCATGCAGGAGGCCCCAGCCCAGTGACCGCCCTGAGAGGTCCCCGCCCACCTGGGTGGAACAAAACCATGTCAAAAACTGATGACGTACAACTATAGAGACTGCCCTGGGATCTGTCCATTCTCTCTGTCTCTGTCTTGCTCTCTGAAAAAAACAATAAAATAAATCTTAAAAACAAAAGACAAAGAATCCTCAAGGGAGCCAGGAAAAAGAACACCATAACCTATAAAGGAAAGTCCATCAGACTGTCATCAGACTACTCAACAGAAACTCTACAAGCCAGGAGGGAGTGGAATCAAGCATTCAAAACATTAACAAGAGGGGATGACAGAATAAGTCAACAGGCTTAGCACATTTTTTGCAACTGAGAGGTCTGGTGAACAAATCCCTGTCATAGCCCATGCAAACCCATATGCTGAACTTCAGCATGACTGGTAACTACCAGGATGGCAACGAAGGTTCTCAACTCTCATACAGGAGCTCCATCCCCCAACCCCAGTTTGGTTCCTGCCCTGCATCCACCCATATGGAATGAAACTATGCCACAACTAATGATATACAACTATGGAGATTGCTTTGAGTCCCTCCCCCTTCTCTCTCTCTCTCTCTCTCTCACCTTCTGTCAAAACAATAAAATAAATCTTAAAATATATACTGAGGTGATACTGGAATGGCTTAGGTGGTTGAGCACTCATATTGCAGCCCCAGGGTCCAAGGATCAAATCCTGGCCCTGGCCCATGTGGACCCATATGCTGAACTGGGGTGTGTCCTTAGTTTCATTTTCACCAGGATGAGTTATCTATGTGGGAGGCCCCTTGTTTGGCTCCCACCCCGGGCATGCTTCCCATGTGGGAGGCCTCTTGTTTGCCAGGGCATGCCTCCCATGCAGGAGGACCCTGGCCTGGTTCCTGTCCTGTGCAGCCTCATGGCCACCTGTGAAATGAAACTATGTGGAAAACTAATGACATGCAACTGTGGAGACTGCTCTGAGCCCCTCCCCCTTCTCTCTGTTTCTGTTTCTCTCTCTCTCTCTCTCTCTCTCTCTCTCTCTCTCTCTCTCTCTCTGTCAAAAACAATAAAAATGAACCTTAAGAAAAAAATATGGGGAAGCCGGGATGGCTCAGTGGGTTAAGCGCTCACTTTGCAGCGCCGGGGACCAGGGATCGAATCCCAGCCCCGGCCCGTGCGGAACCATATGCTGAACTGGGAGCTCCCCCAGTTCAGTTCTCTCTCTGTCTCTGTATCTCTATCTCTCTCTCTCTGTCTCTCTCTCTCTCTCTCTCTCTTTGTCCAAAAATAAATAAATAAAAAAAATAAAATAAAAAAAATAAATAAAAATATATTAAAAAAAAAGAAAAAAGAAAAAAATATATTGAAAGAGAGAAATTACCAGCCAAGAATAATCTATCCAGCAAAGTTATTGTTTATATATGAAAGAGGAGTAAAGACATTTTCAGACATACAGAAGCTGACGGAATTCTCAAGTACAAGGCAGGCATTTCATGAAATACTGAAGAAGGCTATTTGAATTGAAACACACAGTAAAAATAAATAGGGATAAGCTGAAACAACAAAAACATAAAAAAGGAGGAAGTAAAGATTTACACTTCCAAAGAAAGTGGAGATAAGAAGCATCCTTTAGATCAGGGGTGGGCAAACTACAGCCCGCGGGCTGCATGCGGCCCACTACAGGTTTTTATGCGGCCTGCCAAGACATCAGATTTTTATGATATAATTTATATCTTTTTTGAAATGCAAAGTTAACTAATAAATGCAATCATTTTAAAAGGTGTGGCCCTCTGCTAACCTTCGTTTCCACAAACCGGCCCCCAAGCCAAAACAATTGCCCACCCCTGCTTTAGATAAAGGACCACTGAATATCCAAACATTTCTCTTACATAAATTTCATGGTAACCTCTCAAAAAAGATTTAGAACTGAGACATAAAACAGATTAAAACAGGAAACAGGAAAAACAATACATAAAACACCATCAAATTGAAATAAGTGACAGAAAGAAAAAAGCAAAAAAACAATTGAAACAAAGACCTACCAGACAGCAAAAGATAAAATAGCTATAGGAAATTGTCATATATCAATCATCACCCTAAATATAAATGAACTGAATTCACCAGTGAAGACACAGAGTAGCAACATGGATTAAAAAGCAAAACCCAACCTTATGCTGCCTCCAAGAGACACACCTCAGCCACAAGGACAAACACAGACTCAAAGTGAAAGGTTAGAAAACAATACTCAATGCATAAGGGCATCCAGAGACAAGCAGGTGTAGCCATAGTTACAAAACACACTTCAGGATAAAAAACTTATTAAGAGAAAAAGATGGACACTTTATAATGATAAAGGGAACAATACAACAAGAACACATGACATATATTTATACATATATATGTGTGTGTGTATATATATATACATACACACACACACACATACATACATACATACCCCCAACCAGGAAACACCAAAATGTACAAAGCAACTGCTAATAGAACTTTCTATAAAAGGAGAACCTGACAAAAAACACAATTATAGTAGGGTACCAAAATTCCCCATTGACAACCATAGACAAATCATCCAAATAAGCAAATCAATGGGGACATTACAGCTTTAAATGATTACAGCGAGGGGACATAATTGATATTTATATGCCATTTCATCCTACAACACATGACTATACATTCTTTTCTAGTGCACATGGAACATTCTCAAGGATAGATCATATGCTGGGTCACAAAGTTAGCCTCATCAAATTTAAGAAGATAGAAATCATACTAATGTATTCTGTGACAACAAAGCTTTGAAACTGGAGATAAACTAAGAAAAAAATCATATAAAACCACATATACATGGAGATTAAATAACATGTTATTAAAAAATGATTGGACCAAAAAAAGAAATAAAGGAAGAAATTAAAAATACATAGAAACTAACAACGATGAAAACACAACGTATAAACATTAATGGGATGCAGCAAAAGTAGTAACAAGAAAGAAATTGATATCGGCATAGGCCTATTTTTTTAAGATTTATTTTATTGTTTTTGACAGAGACAGAGGGAGATGAAAACAGAGAGAGACAGAGAGAAGGGGGAGGGCCCAGAGCAGTCTCCATAGTTGTATGTAATCAGTTTTCAACTTGGTTTCCTTCCACACAGGTAGGTGGAAGCCTCACAGGGAGGGAACCGGGCTGGGGGCCTCCCACATGGGAGGCAAGCCCCCTTGAGCCAGGGGCCGAAACAGGGGACAAGAACTGAACTGAGGACCTCCCACATGGGAAGCACACCTTGGTTCAGCATATGGATCTGCAAAGGCCAGGTCAGGGATTCGATCCTGGTTCCCTGGGGCTGCAAAGCAAGCATTTAACCCGCTGAACCATCCCAGCTTCCCATTACAGGCCTATATTAAGAAACAAGAAAAATCACAAGTGAACAACCAAACATCACATCATAAAGAAGTAAAAAATGAAGAGAAATATATATAAAAACATTTTTTTTAAGCCTGAAGTCACCTAAAGGAAGAAAACAATAAAACTTAGAACACAACTAAATGAAATAGAGAACAGAAGAACAATAGAAAAAATTAATGCAAAAGCTGGTTCTTTGAAAAAGTTAATAAAATTTACAAAACTCTGGCCAGGCTCACCAAGGGAAAAAGAAAAAAAGACAAATAACCAAAATTAGAAATGAAAGAGGAGAAATTACAACTAATACCACAGAAATACAAAGGATTATACAAGAATACTATGAAGGCCTATATGCCACCAAATTTTGCAACCTGGAAGACATAAACAAGTTTATACAGACATATAGTTTATCTAGACTGAACCAAAAAGAATAGAATAATCTAAACATACCAATCAACAGTAACAAAATTGAAACAATCACCTAAAATCTCCAAAAAGAAAGACTCCAGGACCAGATGTTATCACTAAAGAGTTTTACCATGCATTCAAAGAGAAACTAACTAACACGCATTCTTCTCAAAAGCTTTCAAAATATTGAATAGGCAATACTTCCCAATTCATTCTATAAGGCTACCATTACCCAAATACCAAAGCCTGGTAAGGACAACACACAAAAAAAGAATACTAATGACTAATATCCTTGATGAACATAGATGCAAAAATCCTAAACAAAATGCTAACAAATAGAATACAATAATGCATTAAAAAGATTATACATCATAATCAAGTGGAAGTCACCCCACGGGAACAAGGATTATTCTACATTTGCAAATCAATCAATGTGATACAGCACATAAACTAAATAAAAGAAAAAAACCACATGATTATATCAATTAACTCAGAAAATGTATTTGACAAGATACAACATTCACTTACAATCAAAACACTAAATAAAATGGGTATAGAAGGTAAATACCTCAACATAATGAAGGCCATATATGACAAACCCTCAGCAAATGTCATACTGAATGGGGAAAAACTTAAACCTTTTTTTCCTAAAATCATGAACAAGACAGGGATGTAGCCTGTTACCACTGCTATTCAACATAGTGCTGGAAGTTCTAGCCAGAGCCATCAAGCAAGAGAAAGAAATAAAGACATCCAAACTGGAAATGAAGAAATTAAACTGTCACTTTTTGCAGATGGCATTATCCTTTATATAGAAAACCCTAAAGACTCCACCAGAAAACTATTAGAAATAATAAATGAATACAGTAAAGCTGCAGGACACAAAATCAATGTACAAAAATACACTGCATTTCTATACATGAACAATAAAACTTCAGGAAAAAAATGAGAAAAACAATACCTTTTGTGATCACAACAAAAAGAATTAAATACCTAGGAATAAACTTAAAGAATGTGAAGGACTTATACACTGAAAAACTATAAGATACTATTAAAAGAAATTGAACAAGACACAAAGAAATAGAAAGATATTCCATGTCTATGCAGTGAAAGAATCAACATACTTAAAATGGCCATACCAACCAGGCAGTATACAGATTTAATGCAATTCCCAACAAAATCCCATATAAATTCTTTCAAGAAATAATTAAAAAATCATCAGATTTGTATGGAATCAAAAAAGCCCCAAATCACCAAAGCAATCCTATGAAAAAAGAATAAGGCTGGAGGCATCACACCCCCAAATTTAGTCTATACCACAAAGCATCAATAATCAAAACAGCTTGGAATTGGCAGAAAAACAGATACACAGACCAATGGAACAGAATTTTAAAAAACAAAAATAAACCTACAAATACATGGACAGATAATTTTTGACAAAGGAGTGAAAAATATACAGTGGGGAAAAGAAAGCCTCTGCAGTATATGGTGCTAGGAAAATTGGAAAGCCAGATTCATTCAAAAGAATAAATCTGAACTGTGATTTGTCACGATATACCAAAATTAACTCAAAATGGATCAAAGACCTCCACATAAGTCCTGAAACAATAAACTGCAGAGAGAAAAACTTTGGGACTAAACTTAAAGACCTTGGGTTCAGAGAGGAATGAACTTGACCTCAAAGTGAAGGGAAGTAAACATAAAAATAAATGAATGGGACTATATGAAACAAAAAGCTTCTGTAAAGCAAAAGAAACCATCAACAAAGCAAAGAGGCAACCAACTGAATGGGAGAAAATATTTGCAAACAATGCCTCTGATAAGGGGCTAATATCTAAAATATATAAACAACTCGTCCAACTCAATAACAAACAAAAGAAAACAAAACAATGGTCCAATTAAAGAATGGGCAGAAAACCTGAACAGACACTTCTCCCATGAAGACATAAAAACAGCCAACAGATATATGAAAAAATGCTCAACTTCAAAAGCAATCACAGAAATGCAAATTAAAACCACAATGAGATGCCACCTCACACCTGTTAGAATGGCTGTAATCCACAAGACAAAGAATAACAAGTTCTGGAGAGGCTGTGGACCAAAAGGAACAGTCATACACTGCTGGTGGGAATGTAAACTGGTACAACCACTATGGAAGACAGAATGGAGATTCCTCAAAAAATTAGGGATGGAATTGCCATATGACCCAGCAATCCCTCTTCTGGGTATCTACCTCAAAACTCAAAAGCTTTAATTCGCAAAGATGGGTGCACCCCAGTGTTCATTGCAACACTGTTCACATTGGTCAAGTCACGGAAACAACCAAAGTGTTCTTTGATAGATGACAGGATAAAGAGGTTGTGGTACATTTACACAATGGAATATTACTCAGAAATAAGAAAAGATGAAACTGTCATTTACAACAACATAGATGAAACTTTAAGTTCATAATGTTAAGCAAAGTAAGTCTGACTGCAAAAATCAAGAACCATATGACTTTATTTATATGAGGAATATAAAACTGAAAGTGCCCTGGCCCCCAGTTCCTGCCCTGTGCAGCCTCGTGCCCACATGTGGAATGAAACTATGTGGAAAAACCAATGATGTGCAACTATGGAGACTGCTCTGGGCCCTCCCCCTTCTCTCTGTCTCTGTATCTCTCTCTCTCTCTCTCTCTCTCTCTCTCTCTCTCTTTCTCTCTCTCTCTCTTTCTCTCTGTCAAAAACAATAAAAATTAATCTTAAAAAAATAAAACTGAAAGTAACAAAGAAACAAAAACTCATGGACACAGTCAACAGGTTAGTGGTTACCTGAGTTAGGTAAGGGGGCACAAGCTTTGGAAAGGATAGAGTGAGCATCAAATATATGGTGATATAAAGAGAAATGACTCTGGGTGGTGTGCACACAGTGCAATACACAGGCAATATAATGTACAATTGTCTACCTGGAACCTATGTAATTTTACTGACCAATGTTACCCCTATAAATTTAACCTGTCAGAATGGCCATCATAAATAAGTCAACAAACAAGTGTTGGCCAGGATGGGGAGAAAAGGGAACCCTCATGCACTATTGATAGGATTGAAAATTGGCGCAGCCACTATGGAAAACAGTTTGGAGGTTCCTCCGAAAATTAAAAATAGAGCTATCTTATGAATCAGTAATTCTATCCCTGGGTATTTATCCAAAGAAATCCAAATCAATAATTTGTAAAGATATATGCTCCCCTATGTTCACTGACACTATTCATAATAGCCGAGATACGGAAAACAACCAAAATACCCATCAATAGATAACTTGATAAAGAAGATGTGGTACATATAGATAGTGGAGTATCACTTGGCCATAAAAAAGAATGGAATCTTACCATTTTAGATGACGTGGATGTACTTACAGGTTATTGTGCTAAGTGTAATAAGACTGAGAAAGACAAATACCATAGGACCTCACTCATATGTGGAATCTAAATAAAATAAGTGAACAAATAAAACAAAAACAAGATTCACAGATATAAAGAACAAACTGACAGTTGGTTGCCAGAGGGAAGGTAGGTTGGGGAACTGGGTGAAAAAGTGAAGTGGTTAAGAAGTACAATTCATAGTTACATAATAGTCATGGCAATGTAGAGTACAGCATACAGAATATAATGAATAATGGTGCAACAACTATGTATAGTACCAGGTGGGCACTGGAGTAATTAAGGGATCACTGAATAAATTATATAAATGTCTCACTACGATGCTGTACATCTAACATTAATATAATATTGAATGTCAACTATAACTGAAAAAAATAACTAAAAAAAAAGTTTTTAAAAAAGAACAAAAGTCAATCCTTGTCCTCAAGGAGCCTACAGTTTATCCAAGATTCCACTATCCTACATCAACTTCAAGTGAACCGAATACCTTTATCTCTTATATTTTCTAAGACCCTGGAAAAAATGATGGTAAAAGAATATAAAAATATGAATCACAATTCAAGGACATAAATGTAAAAGGTCATAGTAGATACATGATTTCAACAATTCTGACAGAGAACACACAGGAAAAAATTGGCTGATAATACAAATCAAAGGATGATATAATCTAAAGTATGTAATAGGAAGAGTACCAACCCCAGAGGTTGCAGAATTGCAGGGCAAAACCTCAGAAGGGCACCACATGCATAAAAGACTAATACCAAAGAAGGTCAGAGTGAGAAAAAGGCTGAAAACAGGTATTAACTGAAGGTCCAAATTATGATCCAGTTGATGAATTCTCCTCACCTTCTACCCACTCAAAGAAAGAAATTCCTGTGTACAGAATACCAAATTCAACAAACCAGAAAGAATAGGGCACCCCATAGCAAAGCACTCTGCCCTCTGGGATTTGGGTCCTTCAAATGTAATAGCCAGCTACCCACCCACTCACCCCAAACATAAGGTGACCAGATTTTAACATTGGTAAAGCGGGACACCATTGACCCGGGGGGGGAGGGGGTTCTTGATTAAAAATTTGGTCTATATAAAGCAACAAAAATTTTCATAGAACGCAAAAACAGTATTGTAATATATTTTTTTAAATTTCAACATACGTACAATTTACAAATATAATACATAAAAATAATTATGTATAGTATTATTTTATTCTTTGGCATATTTCTCATTTGAGTGAATTTTTTTAGTAGATTGCTTGTCGTTGTTTAAAAGGTCATGAAAATTTTCACAATAATTTGTTAATTTATATTTCACACATAAAATGGCTTTCAAAGTCTCAACACTTAATTGTGATTTTTCTGATATCCACACTTTATTTACCGAAGAAAAAAACGCGTTCAGTAGCAGCATTAGTTCCTGGTAAGGACGGCACGTATTCCACAATTTTTTAGTGCATTATTGTATGGAACATGGTT
>PVKE010042439.1:0-13747 GCA_004027555.1 Craseonycteris thonglongyai
CTTGATTACACCAGAGAGAATGGTTCAAGGATCTCTCTCTTCCTTCCTAGAAGAAATTTCTTCTGAGATTTCCTTCTGCTGCTGCTGGTTGAGGTGCTGAAGCTCTTCCGCTGTCAACTCAGTCCTGTGATCAGCTACTAACTTATTCACATACTCTTCTCTGATTTTCAAACCTACCGACTGGCCCAGAGACACAATGTCAAGAACAACAGATGGTTCTTCAAAACCTTTTACGCCCCTTGCAGCAACAAATTCAGACCAGAGATTTTTCCAAGCAACGGCGCGGTTGTACATTATGATGGGGAAGGGGTTGCTGCCTATACAATCTGTGTTAGACCAATTCCCCTGCACCATTCTCCAAGTATACCTCACACAAACAAGGCATGGTCATTCAGATAAAGCTATGGGCCATATAGTCGATATGTCTCATGTGAACAATGTGTTGGCATTCGGATTCCAAAGCCATGTTCGAATTCCAAGGCAAAATTTGCTTGATTTTTTTGTTCAGATTTCAAGGTATCGCTGTACTTGCTTACAAGGAAGCTCCCATAGAACTATCAATGAATTTCTCAATAGAATGTTTTCAGTCCAGTAGACAATGGCAGCAAATTGTCAAAGTAATGAAAAACAAGGACCTACAACCAAGACTACCTAGGAAGTCTATCATTTAAAATTGAAGGAGAAATAAAGAACTTCCCAGATAAGAAAAAGTTAAAACAATTTACTAACACCAGGCTAGTGTTTAAGAAATTCCCCCCAAAAAACTTCTTTAAGCAGAAAAAAGAAAAAAGCAAGCAAATAAATAAAATAAAATAAAATAATATGAACAATAACATGGTGATGACTATGTACTTACCAATAATCACTTTAAATGTAAGTGGACTAAATGTTCCAATTAAGACACAGCATAGTTGAATAGATAGAAAAGCAAGACCCAGGCATATACTATTTACAAGAAACTCACCTCAGAAGAAAAGACACACATAGACTTAAAGTAAGGGCTGGGAAAGAGTATTTTATGCAAATAGAAATGAGAAAAAAGCTGAGGTAGCTACACTTATATCAGACAAATTAAACTTTAAAAAGAAGACTACAACAAAAGACAGGAAAAAAAAAAAAAGACATTATATGAACATAAAGATGTCAATCCAACAAGAGGACATCACTCTCACAAACATTTATGTACCCAACATAAGAGTGCCTAAATACCTAAAGCAAATATTAGCTGTCATAAAGGCAGACACCAACAGTAACACAATCATAGTAGGGAACTTTAACACCCCACTTACACCAATGGACAGATCTTCCAGACAGAAAACCAATATGAACACAGTGGCCTTAAATGACACACTAGACCAGATAAATTTTATTGATATTATTAGAGCATTACATCCCAAAGCAGCAGAATATACATTCTCTTCAAGTGTTCATGGAATATTTTTCAGGATAGACCATATGTTAGGCCACAAATCAGGCCACAGAAGTACAAATCTAGAAATCAATTACAAAAAGAAAAGAAAACTGAAAAACATACAAACACAAGGAGGGCAAACAATATGTTACTAAACAATGAATGAGTCAACAATGAGATAAAGGAAGAAATAAAATGACACTTTAAGGCAAATGAGAAGGAAAACACAACTACTCAAAATCTATGGGACACAGCAAAAGCAGTCCTGAGAGGGAAATTCATAGCAATGCAGGCCTAACTAAAGAAATAAGAAAAAATTACAAATAAACCATTTAACTTTACACCTAAGGAAACTAAAAAAAGAACAACTGAAGCCCAAATTGAGTCCAAAGAAGAAAATAAAATATCCAAGTGTTAATAATCAAAATTGAGACTAGGAAGATAATGCAAAAATCAGTGAAACCAAGCACTGGTTCTTTGAAAAGATGAACAAAATTGACAAACCTTTAACCAGACTCCTAAAAAAAGAAGAGAGAGAGAGAGAGAGAGAGAGAGAGAGAGAGAGAGGAATAAAATAAAATAAATAAATAAATAAATAAAAGAAATGACAAAAGATACCACAGAACTATAAGAAAATACAAGAAAATCCTATGAGCAACTATAAACCAACAAATAGGACATCCTGGGAAAAACAGATAGATTCTTAGAGTCATACAGGTTTCCAAGGTTAAACCAAGAAAAAACAAAACATCTAAACAGACCAATTTCTAACAATGAAATTGAATCAATAATCAGCAAGCTCTCAAGAAACAAAGGTCCTGGACCAAGTGGCTTCACAGGTGAATTTTACCAAACATTCAAAAAAGAATTAACACCTAATCTCCTCAAACTATTTCAAAAAATCTAATAAGAGGGCAGGTTTCCAAATTCATGTTATGAGGGCACTATTACCCTGATTCCAAAATTAGAGAAAGACAGACTTCACAAACAAACAAACAAACAAACAAAAAACAAAACAAACAAATACAAAAAAACTATAGACCAATATTAGTAATGAATTATCAACAAAATGTTAGCAAATTGAATTCAGCAATACCTTACAAAAAAATTATACACCATTATCAGGTGGGATTCATTCTTGGATGAAGGGCTGATTCAATATGCATAAATCCATTGGCATAATATACCACATAAACAAAATGAAATATAAAAAATCATATGGTCATATCAATAGAGGCAGAAAAGCATTCAACAAAAGCCAGCAGCCATTTATGATATACCCTCTCCGTAAAGTGGAAATAAAAGGAACATATCTCAATATAATAAAGACTATATACGACAAACCAACAGCTAACATCATATTCTATGTGTAAAAACTAAAATCATTCCCCTCAAGATCAGGAACAAGACAAGGATACCCACTGTCACCACTCTTATTCAACATAGTACTGGAGGTCATAGCCGTAGAAATCAAACAACAAAAACAAATAAAAGGCATCCATATAGAAAAAGTAGGAGAAAAACTACTATTATTTGCAGTTGAAGTGATACTATATAGAGAGAATTCCAAAGATTTGACCCCAAAATTACTGAAACTGATTAATGTATTTAATAAAATAGCAGGATTCAAAATTAATATCCAGAAATCAGTTGCATTCTTATATACTAATAAAAAATGTGCAGGAAGAGAAATTAAAAAAAATTTCCACTTACAATTACATTAAAAAATATATAGGATGTTTCTCTCTCTCACATACAACTTCTTTCAAGCAATAAATGAATATTTAATAAAATAAATAAAATGTCTAGGAATAAATTTAACCAAGGAAGTAAAATACCTGTACTCAAAAAACTATAAAACACTGAAGAAAAAATCAAAGAAGACACAAATTTAAAAAAACACATACTATGTTCATGGATAGAATAATTAATATAGTTAAAATGAGCATACTACCCAAAGCAATTCATATATTCAATGCAATTCCTGTCAAAATACCAATGACATTCTTTACAGAACAAATAAACCTAAATATATATGGAACAATAAAAAACATAGAATAGTCACAGCAACCCTGAGAAAGAAGAACAAAGTCAGAGGAATCACTCTACCAAATATCAAATTAGACTACAATGACACAGTAATTAAATACAACATACTGGGAAGCAGGAATGGTTCAGTGGGTTAAGCACTCACTTTGCAGCTCTGGGGACTGAAGGTCGAATACCGGCCCCAGCCTGTGTGGACCAATATGCTGAACTGGAGAGTACCTCCAGTTCAGTTCTCACTGAGGTGAGATCCCAGCCCAGTTCCTGCCCTGTGCAGCCACAAGCCCACCTGTGGAGTGAAACTATGTGGAAAAACCAATGATGTACAACTATGGAGACTGTGGCCCTTCCCCTTCTCTCTGTCTCTGTCTCTGTCCCTGTATCTCTCTCTCTCTCTCTCTCTCTCTCTCTCTCTCTCTCTCTCTCTCTCTCTCTCTCTCTGTCAAAACAATAAAAATAAATCTTAAAAAAAAAACCATAGTATTGGCATAAAAAAAGACACACACAAGTGGATCAGTGAAACAGAATAGAGAGTCTAGAAATAAATTCATATGTGTGTGGCTAATAAATCTATGACAAAGGAAGCAAGAATTTACATTGGGGTGAAGACTGTCTATTCAACAATGGTGCTGGAAAAACTGAACAAATAATGCAAAAAATAAAACTGGACCACCTTCATACACCATATACAAAAATAAATTCAAAATGGTTTAAAGACAAATATAAGACCTGAAACTATAAAACTCCTAAAATAAAATGTAGGAAGTAAGCTTTCAGACATTATCCTTAGCAATATCTTCAGTGATATACCTCCTTGGGCAAGGGAAGCAAAAGCAAAAAAAAATAATAATAATAACAAATGTGACCACATTAGACTAAAATTTTTTTCACAGCAAAAAGAACCATCAATAAAATGAAAAGACATACTACAGAATGGGAGACCGTGTTCACAATGGGGCACCACCAAAAAGGCTTAATATCCAAAATTTATTAGAAACTTATACAACTCAACATCAAAAACAAAACAAACAAAAAATAATCCAATTAAAAATGGGCAGATGTCCAGAACAGACAATTCTCCAAAGAGGACACACAGATGGCCGATAGACACATGAAAAGATGCTCAACATCACTAATCATCAGAGAAATGCAGATCAAAACCACAATAAGATACCAATTTACTCTTCTTAGACTGGGTATCATCAATTATTCGACCAACAAGTGTTGGCAAAGATGTGGAGAAAAGGGAACCTTTGTGCACTGTTGGATTACCAGTTGTTGCAGCCACTATAAAAAATAGTATACAAATTCCTCAAAAAATAAAAATGGAACTACCTAACGATCCAGCAATTCCATTCATGGATATTTATCCGAAGAAATTCAAAACATTGATTTGAAAAAATATATGCATCATTAAGTTTATTGTAGCATTATTCACAAGAGCTGAGATGTGGAAACAACCTAAATGACCATCAAGAAGCAATTGGATAATGAAGCTGTGGTACAATTACACAATGGGGTATTATGAGGCTGTAAAGAAGAATAAAATTGTACCTTTTGCAACAACATGGATAGAATTAGATGATATCATGCTAAGCAAAATAAATTAGATTGAGAAAGATAAATACCACCTTATCTCACTTATATGTGTGAACCAAATAAATGAACAATCAAAACAGAAGAAAAGTACCCATGGACACAGACAATAGTTTAATGGTTACCAGAAGGTAAGAGGGGAGGGGCATGGGAGAGGATGGTAGGGAATTAAAATATATGGTGATGGAAAAAGAACTGACTGGGTGGTGAGCACACATGCAGCACATAGATGATGTATTATAGAATCATACACATGAAACTTATGTAATTTTACTAACCAATGTCACCCCAATAAATTTAATTTTCTAAAAAGTAGATTTTAGAAATTTGCACTGAAGTTTTTTTAAGGATAAATTTATGAGACGATGAGTATGTCAATTAACTTAACTGTTATAATAATTTACAGTGTATAGCTATATCAAATTGTCATATTGTATACTTTATAAATATAAACAATTTAATTTGTCACTTACTCCTACACAAAAAGTTAATATAAAAAAAGAAAAAATAATCTCTATTTATAAAATAAGTCAATAATGTTCTATGAATGGAAGAATATGAATATAAACCAGTGTTTGAGAAATACAGAATGAATGAAAAGGAAAAAATAAAAATGAAATCTGTAAGAAAATACTAAAACTAAAGGAAAGAAATAACTAACCTAAACATGCAGAGAATATGTACAACTTTAAGTCACGTGTTTTGTGTGAACTATCAATTTTTTAAAAAGTCAAAACATATGAATTAGTGAAATGTAAGACTTATTTTGAAAGTATGGCTAGAAATTAGAATAATACAAAATGAAAGCATACATAGCAAAAATAATGAGAAAAAACAAGAGTAAGAAATACAAAATATTATAATATTCAAGAATAATTAAAACAGCATTAAATTAAACATATTAAATAACTGATTGATAAAATGACAAATAAATTTCAGTGCTCACAGATTTAGGAAAAGCTAAAGAGATCAAAATGTGAACAGAGATTTTGACTAAGAAAGAGAGAGAATGAACCAAAGTGAGAAATAGTTATATATTGTAAATTCTAAAAAGAAAAGAAAAAGACTAAAAACAATAACCAAAACATGTAGAAATAAATATTACTAAAATTAACATTTATAGAGCTCATAATATGCATGAAATGATGCAAATAACTGAAGAAATGTGTGATGAAAAGTGAAAAAAATTTAAAAGTCAGGAATAAGAAAATTATACAATTAGATAGATAAAATAAATAAATAAATAAATAAATAAATAAAAATTTTATTGGCTAAACGTTCCAATTATTCTCTTTATAGTCGCTATGTCAACTTTTATGCTATAATGCTAGCTAGATTGGAGTAGTAGCAACAGGGTCCATCTAATCTATGAAGACTTAAATATTTTCTGTCTGGCCCTTTAAAGAAATATATGTAATCACTAGTGTATACCAAACCATACCTGTTAAATAGTAGCTCCTCATAATTAGTACATATTGAATATTTTTATTTAAAGTATTTTTCAAGTGTGTCCACTTTACTTGAAGATAAAAAATATGTAGCAGTCTCACAAATAAATAAGAAAAAGAATACCTCAAGAAAGTTATAAGGAAAAGGCAATGTTTTATTATAGTTTAGAAATTTATAACTTGCAGAGCACCATAACAAAAGTAAAAGTTCATATTCATGTAAATTAAAAAAAAAGAAACCTGAAAGTGGATAGTAAGAAATGATTATCTTTTCAACAAATAAATGTTAATTTCTAAAATTTACATTACAATTTTAGAAACGAGAAAAATAAAAATTTACTCTGTGAAATATTTCAAACAATGAAAGACAGAAACATAGACACAGCTCATTTATTACGTGAAATATTATAAGCACATTCAATATTTTAGAAATATTTAAATAAAAATATGTATATATTATACATCACATTTGTCCAGTCATCCACTCACCTTTACCTTCAAAATAAATATTATTGAAAATCTTTTTTGTCTAGACATAATGTAAATGCTAAATACGTAATGGTAAACCAAAACTGCCTCCTGTCTTCTTATAGCTTATAATTATCAAAGAAGAAATAGTCATCAAAGTTATTCAAATGTTAAATTATAACACGTGCTAAGTAATGTGAAAAAATGTGCTGAGAAAATAGATTTTATTTAATAATGAATACATCTAGTCTTCTGATATTGAATTAAGAGAGTTGTAAGAAGGGAAAAGCAAGAAAGCAGAAATTAACTTATTAACATCCATAATTAGAGATAAAGTGCATCCTCTGAGGCAAATTTTTTGTAGCCCTTCTAAGAAAATTAATCTGGCCATGATAAATGGGATGGAAGAGACCAGAAGAAAAAGATTGATAAGAAAATATCAACTGTGAATTAATAGAAGTCTAAAATCATATCACACTATAAAACAGGATGAATATATGAAAGACACATGGAGGAAAACTCAAGCAAATTTGTAGATCAATTACAGGTTTAGATAAAAGTAAAATGAGTCTAGGAATAAAGGAAAGTTGGTACATAGGTAAAATAAGGCTATTACTGACAAAAAAAATATGCAAGCGGATAAAAGAACAATGGAATGTCACTCAGATATAAGAAAAGATGAAATGCTTCCATTTGCAACATAAATAGATCTTTAGATCATCATGCTAAGCAAAATAAGCCAGACAGAAAAAGCAAAGAAGAACGATATGGCTTCACTCATATGTGGAATATAAAACTGAAATCAACAAAGAAACAAAACCTCAGAGACATACCGTAGTCAATAGTTTAGTGGTTGTCTGAGGGTAAGGAGACAGTGGGTTGAGAGAGGAAGGAAGGGGAGCTAAATATATGGTGATGGAAAGAAAGCTGATTCTAGGTGGTGAACACATATTGTAACACATACTATAGAACTGCACTCCTGGAATCTATGTAATTATTACTAACCAAGGTCATTGCAGTAAATTTAACAATAAAAGGAAAACAAAGAAATTGTCCTTAGAAGATAGAATGAGTTTTATTTTTATTAAATATCTTTTTTTTTTTTTTAATTGTGAGAAGGTAAGGGAGAGAGAGAGAGAGAGAGAAGGGCGAGGATCCAGGGCAGTCTATACTTGAACACATAGGTTGTGACATGGTTTCATTCCACACAAGTGGATGTGGGGCCACACACAGTAGAAACAAAACTGGGGCCTCCCGCATGAGAGGCAGAAACCTGTACCGCCAAGCCATCAGAACAGTTACCAGTTGCACTGCAGTTCAGCATATGGGTTTACATGGGCGGAGGCCTGGAATTGAACTCCAAACCTTACCACTGTGAGGCAAGAATTCAGCCTCTGAGCTATTCCAAGGTCCCAAGTTTTATTTTAGATATGTTGAATTTAGGGTGAAGCAATCAATCAAATAGCCGTAAAGCATGTACTGAATGTTTACTGAAGTCTTAAGGAAAATATGACATTTACATAAATAAGCAAAACCATTATAATTTTGTATTAAAGAACCAAAAAAATTTCTATTTTTTACTACAAAATTGATCTCATAAAATATATGGCATATATTGTTTATTAACAAAATATTTAGACAGAATTTTAATTTACCCAATTTCTTTGCTTTCTATTCAGCTACTCATTGTAACTAAAATAAATTCATGCAAAAAGACACATATTTTATGTGTATTATATATGTATATAGAAAGAGAACCCACATATGTACAGAATAATATGCCCATCTCTTATTTGTAATACAGTGATACCTTGGAATCCAAATGTCCTGAAACTCAAACAACTTAGAATCCGTGGGGGAAGCTGAGATGGCTCAGTGGGTTAAGTGTTCACTTTGCAGCCCTGGGGACTGAGGACCGAATCAGGACCCTGGCCTGTGTGGACCCACATGCTGAACTGGGGAGTGCCCCCAGTTCGGTTCTCACCGGGATGAGACCCTGGCCCAGTTCCTGCTCTGTACAGCCCCACGCCCACCTGTGGAATGAAACTATGTGAAAAAAACCAATGATGTGCAACTATGGAGACTGCTCTGGGCCCTCCCCCTTCTCTCTGCCTCTATCTGTCTCTCTCTGTCAAAAACAATAAAAATAAATCTTAAAAAACAAACAAACAACCCCAAAACAAAACAAAATTTAGAATCCGAACAAAAAAATCAAGCAATTTTTGCCTCGGAATCTGAATGCCAACACATTGTTGGCATGGGACTTATCAAAAGTAAGGCCCATAGCTCTATGTGCATGCCCACTCATCTTGGAACTTGAATGTTTTGGAACTTGAATAGGGTTCTGAGACAGATTAAGTTTGAATTCCAAGGCATCACTGTATTTGTTAAAACAGAATTCTACTCTAAAATTCTTATTAATAGTCTTTCCTCATATCTAACAACATTATAAATTGTATGCTATGTCATAAGACAGCTTTGGTAGATAAAAACTCTGTGCAACAAGTTTTATATAACAAGGACATTAAATTTTTTTTTTTATTATTTTTTTTTTTGTGGAGCAAGAGAGTAAGACTGAAACTGCAGAGAAACTGCAATCTTATATATCAGGCTTATGTGTAATTTATTTTTGAGATTCTGTACAAACTAGAAATCCACTTTATGAAATAGAGAGATATGCAAAAGTAACATATCAATGTAATGTTTAATTTGAAAGGATGCTCAATTGTCTTGAGGGTCAAAAAAGAGTTTGTCCTCTGAAGCAGCTTTAGGTACAAAATTGGGAGGATATTTTGGCTTATGTATAGAAAATATTATTATGAATAAAGTATCATAGCTTAACTCTGTGTGTTTTGAAAGATACATGCATTCATGTGGCCACCATTACAATCAAGATATAGATTTGTTTCATCACTCCAAGAAAACTCACTAATGCTCTTTTGTTATTAAACCCACTCACCACTTTCAGCCCCTGGCAAGCACAGATTTGATTTTCTTTCTCCCTCTCGCTTTTCATTTTTCCAGACTGCTATATAAATGAACTCATTATATTATAGCATTTGGAGTCTGGCTTCTCTCACTTAGATGTTCAAATGCACTGGACACTAGGGAAATGTAAATTAAAATTCAATATTATACCTACCAGAATAAATAGAATAAAAAAATATAAAAATTTTAAATATCAAGGAGGATATGAAGTAACCAGAACTTTAAGGATCACAGGAGGGAGGACAAACTTATAAAATTTCTCTGGAAATCTATTCAGTAACGTCCATTACAGTTGTGAGATTATGTGCCATATAGGCTGGCAGTTCCATCACTAGTTAAATACCCAATAGAAATGCATAGCCTTGTTCATCAAGTACTATAATTTTATAGCACTATGTGTAATAGCAGAAATTAAGAAATTCAAGTGTTTGTCCACAATAGAATTGAAAAGTTAGTTGTATTTTCAAGGATGAATCTTACAAACATATGTTGAGTGAAACAAGATAGGCACAAAAAAGTACACAGAGTCCAGCTTTTCCTTAAAACAGTGGTTATCAAGTGGGAGCAATTTAGCCCCTCAAGGGATATTCAGAAATGTTAAGAGACACTTTTGGTTGTCATAACCGAGTCATCTCTCTGGGATATAATGACAGAAGCCAAAGATATTGCAAAATATCCTGCAATACACAAAACAGCAAATACCCCTCCCGACACACACATGAAGATAGGATTATCCAGCCCAAAATGACAACAGTATTGATGTTGACAAACCCTGCTTAGTTCAAAAGCTAGATTGTTGCTCCCATCTTTACAGCAAGGAGAATGCTAGATAGTCCTCAAAATCATAACATTATTGAACCAAGAAGAGCTTATAAAAGCACACACGTGTAATATTCTAGCATTTTTATGAAAACATAATATGAATCTCACAAACAAAAAGGAAAGTTCTGATTAATCACATTACACTGCAGGAAAAGATATCATTTTAGAAAAAAGTTTGCATTTCATTCTCACATTGCAAAAGATCAATAAATGTTTTTTATTGTTTGTTTTTATGAAATGTAATAAAAGCTTATAGGAAGCAACAGATTATTCACTAAGAAATGAAGAACTGGCGTTGAAACCAATTGCAGAATACTGTGTAAAACATCTAATTAACGCCAGGCAAGAATGAACCAAAATGAAATGAGCTAGCTGACTAGCATTCAAGAATTCAATACCCAACTTAATAAAAAGTTTCTAGTAACGTAAGAATTCTAAGAGAGCATGAAATAAAAGTTCATGTAGCTTTTGAATGACATTATGTCACCAAAAGCCAATAATACTATTTGAGAAAGAATTAATATAAAAGCTCAGTGAAATAATGTACACTGTTTTAAAGAAATCTAGAGAAAGCTGGGATGGCTCAGTGGGTTAAGTGCTCAATTTGCAGCTCTGGGGATTGGATATCGAATCCTGGCCATGGACTGTGTGAACCCATATGCTGAACAGGGGTGTACTTCCCATTCAGGAGGCTCCCAGTTCGGTTCCCACCCTCCACCCTCCACTTGGGTTCAACCCTTGGCTCAAGGGGGCGTGTCTCCCATGCGGGAGGCCACAGCCCAGTTCCCACCTGTATATCCCCTGCCCACTTGTGCGGAACAAAACCATGTTGAAAACTGATGACGTGCAACTATGAAGGTTGCTCTGGGTCCTCCCCCTTCTCTCTGTCTCTCTCTGTCTCTGCCAAAAAGAGTAAAATAAATCTTTAAAAAAATGAAAAGAAATCTAAAGTGCATATGTGAGGAAATAACTCAATTAACCAGTACAATAAGTATCCCATGGTTATTATGATGAAGGTATTTTCAAGGCTGGAATTAAACCTATATGACAAAAAGTGATAATTAATTCTTATGTTAACTTTTGTTCGAAAAAGTGGTTTTGAACTATGCTAAAGTAAAATTAACTGATCTCTAAAATGAATCCTCATATGATTCACTAAGATCAGTGAAGTAGGTACCGGTATGTAAAAGTATTGCCAGTGTTTTAGACAGGCACAAATAAATGTGTTTTCTCTTCATATAAAATCTTTTTAGTATTACAAACCCGAAAAAAAGTTCTGATATCTAAAACAAATTTTTAAAAAATACTTACTCTTGAAAGTAAAGTTTCCAAAATCACTTTATAGGCTGGCAATTACTCAATTTTCACAATTGGTAAGAGAACTTCAAATACATAGAATTGAATTATGACCAACATTTTATATAACATTGATTTAAAGTGTTCTCTTAGGTGTCCTATGAAATAGCTAAAATGTTGTATTCCCTGACTAACTTACAGTTCTGTGATATCCAAACTAGTTGACTGAAAAAAATTGAAATATCAAATACTTCAACATTTTACTTTCATAATGATGTCATATTATAACAAACATTCTCTTAAATCATCACAAGATTTAGCATTTCTTTGTAATTACTTTGTATAATTTTGTATCTTTAGATGCAGTAAGTAAAACAGAGAAAATTCTTTTATTTTGCCTAATGATATAAAGCCACCCTTGAATACCACCAAAACTACATTATGCCAGTTCTAATGAAGAATAATAAAACTCATATCTAAATTTTACAGCATAAAAATATTTTCTTTGTTTGGAAAAATATTTAATTAGTAAAAATGACTCTTCAAATGTTTTATCTCTCTACTGGGAGTTCTTTAAGGACAAAAATTCCTGCTTATTTTTGTTATTTCCTACTTTTCTGATCTTGTTTTTGTTGTCCAACACTAAGAAGGGACTAGCATTAAAAGAGTTTTGAAAAGTGGTTGTTGAATACATGAATATAAAACAATTAAAAAAAAAATTTTTTTATTGTTTTTGACAGGGGGGGGGAGAGAGAGAGATACAGAGACAGCGAGAGAACTGAACTGGGAGAAGTCCCTAGTTCAGCAAATGGGTCCGCAGGGGTGGGGCCGGGATTCAATTCTCGGTCCCCTGCGCTGCAAAGCAAGCGCTTAACCCACTGAGCCATCCCGGCTTCCCCTAAAACAATTTTTGAATTTCATTGATGATGATGCTTCTGAAATAGTTAAAAGCAGGAAAGGTGGAATGAGTTCAAATATAACATGTTAGATATTCAAGAGTTGGAGATATTTTGTACAGTGTTTAAACCTTAATTTAATAAATTAACATGTAAATCCAGAATTATCTTTCCAAAGCTCAGAGGTAATTATGATTTTTATTTATGTTTTTGAATAACTATACATTGACTATTTCAGTCAGAATTCCTTTATTGTGCAAAACAAAAATCCAGTTTCTATTCAAATAAAAAAAACATATGGGGATAGAGGTATTACAACTTTTCAGAAAAAAAACAACTGAACATTGGTGTCTTGGGAAGTGCAGAAATTACATTTTCCTCTGGGACTTCAACAGCAGAAGCTAATCAAAGACATTCTCTATGCATCCTGGTTAGTTTTCTTCAGCTGCATTCTGTAATTTGCTTCTTTCTATTTTATCACAACCAGTTCTCAGTTTGTGTGTGTCTATAGATGTGTAGTGAGTCTCTTGTGCTCAGTATATTTAAGGGTCTTGTTTTCTTATCCATTCAGCCATCCTATCTTTTGATTAAAAAATTTAATCCATTTGCATTGAAAGTAAATTGTTGATAGATATGTAGTTATTTCAATTTTATTACTCACATCTTTGGCTTTTTTCCTTTTTTTTTTTTTTTTTTTTTTTTTTTTTTTTTTTTTTTTTTTTTTTTTTTTTTTTTTTTTTTTTTTTTTTTTTTTTTTTTTTTTTTTTTTTTTTTTT
>PVKE010042440.1:0-13749 GCA_004027555.1 Craseonycteris thonglongyai
AAAGTCCTCCCTGAATCCCAGGTCCATAAGTTTAGTGCCAATGTTTTCTTCTATGCGATTTATTGTTTCCTTTCTTATTTGGAGGTCTTTAATCCATTTTGAGTTAATTTTGGTATATGGTGAGAGATCGCAGCACACATTCAGCCTTTTGCATGTGGTTTTCCAGTTTTCCCAGCACCATTTACTAAAGAGGCTTTCTACCCTGGATTTTCAATAAGATATTTCTCAACTATCTATAGGTCTCTTGTGGTTATTGACTTATTTAACTTTTCAAATTCTTTCCTAAGTAATACATTCACTCCTCACTTAACAACATACCTGTTTAATGATTGCTTGGACTTATGACCAGTTCTCCAGTATGAGGAACCCCCTTTCTCATTCTATGTGAGTCTCAGGAATCCCCTTTCTCAGTCTTTGTCTCATTCTTGTAGTCAGTATTAACTACATGAAGTGTTTGCAATCATGCAAGACTATATATTTCATTTGTAAGTGTGATGTTGTGTGATATCTATTGAAAAATAGATATCCGATGGTGCCATAACATTCATCTTTAAGCTGCTTGCTTATTGGCCAATTTGCTTAATGACCTATTCATAGGAACAGAACTCGGTGGTTAAGTGAGGAGTACTTGTAGTCACATTTGGTTGGGATTCCCTTTGCTAGAATGAAGTAAATAAGTATGTGGTAGATTTCTTTGGCTTTCCCTCTCCCATTGGGATGCTGGCCCTGGTAATTCTGGGATCAGCACTTTAGAAGGCTTCACTCACAAGGATCTGATCAGTATCTGTTACTAATGATAGACCTTCATTTTCCATAGGGTTCCAGGGTGCAGGGAGAGGATAGATAAAACCAATACGTACTATGTGGCAATCTGTGGTATCAGAGAACCTGGCTTTTAGCCTATCTCATTCACAAATTTCCTGTATGATAGTAGGTAGGCTACTTCCCTTCTTTGGGCACAGTTTCCTTTTTTTTTTAATGAGGGTACTGGCTCACAGGAAGGACAGAGACATATAAATGTGGTCCCAGTGACTCAGTTTGCATCACTAACTTTTCAGTGTGCACGTTTGTCTATGAGTAAAGAGATTTAGATTGACTGAACTTTAGGCAAAATGTTTGGATTCCTCCAGTATCTGAACCCTGGAGTCAAGATTTAGGTCTGGATGGTGGCTGAGACTAGGCTTTCTGGCTCTGGAGGAAAGGATCCTGAAATTCCGTTCTCAATTCCACCAGGGCCAGCTCTGTACTCTGGTCTCTGGTCTCCAACCTTTTCAACAATGGGCTGAGGGCCACTGCTGACCAAGCTTGGTGTTTCTTTGAGAACAGTAATTCTTAACTTTTGTTTTTTTCCTTTTTAATGAAAGACTCCTTTGAGAAGTTGATAGAAGCTAGGGACCCTGTCCACCAAAAAATGCATGCACACATACACCAATCTGAACCCAGTTGTAGAGGGTTCATGACATATGAAGACAATCCATGGAGCCTGGACTCTATAGATCCCTGGTTAATAGCCACCACTCTAGAAGATGGCTCTTGGCCTGCACTGACCTCAATGTTGTCCCTTGTAGCTTGGTTATTCTCTGACTTCATGGACTATGATCAGTGTCAGTAATCAACAGGCCATCAGAATTGTTCCAGAGCCTTGAATGTATTTTGAAGAAGCCATTTTCCCTTGGACAGTAATTCCATAGCTGAGAAGTTGTGCTAAGCCCCACCAGCAATACAAAGGAGAAGGAATGAGGGCCAAGTGATCAGATTCTCACAGCACCTCTGGTGTGGTTGTCAAATGGGGAGGAAAATCCATTGCTATCTACTATACCACCCAAAATCTATGAAAAACAGCCAAGTAAAGAGTACAGTAAAGGCTTAGTTGAGAAGGAAGTATGTTCAGGTGCAAAGTGGTATAAATGAAGGTGAAGGACTAATAGGTGAAATGAATAGTCTTTTGGATAGCTGGTAACCTGAAAAAGAAGCACATCTAAGTAAAAAACAAATTATAGAGGAGGGGAATGTTCTTAGGGAGAACTTCTTTTACCTTGATATTTTATTTCTTGCTGGAGATGTCAAGATTTCCTTTGTGTGCCATGGCATTGTGAAAAAATATGAGGGAGATGTTAGGATCCAGAGAGTGAAGATTAGCAAAAGCTGGGCAGAAGGCACTGAGCTGTTGCTTGATATATGCAGATCCATCCGTAATGCACCTCATTGTGGTTTATTTTGAAGCAGTATGTCTTTTTTGAAGGTTGAACTGGATTGAATGCTGGCTCTATTCATCCACCATGGTTAACTGTTATTGAGAGTAACTGTCAAAGTATGGAGCTTGTGAAAGAGCTTAGGCTAGACTGGCACCATCAGAGAAAAATTCCTTTGGAACCAACACGCAGAAAAAAAAAGGGGTCAGCTAATTGGAATTAATTGTGTTTGCCTTGCGCATTGGCTTGGCATCATGAATTTATTCTTGGCACTGACCCAACTAAAGAACTGGAGTGGCAGCTAGAGTGTAACTATGGCAGAATTAGAGTTCTACTTTTCCTGTGGTGTATTCAAGTGTGTCAAGCCACTGTGGCTTGGAGGCTGAATACCTTTCTTTGCTCAAATGCAGTGCTTTCCCTGCCTGAAGAAACTTGCTGTTTCTGTGGGTGGTTGTAGATGTACTCATGGGCAACAACCAGAAATATTTTTATAATCAACCACTTTAGAGGCAGCAGGAGTAAACTGCTGCTAATGAACCATCATTACTTGATCCACCGCAAGTAGGCAGAGACAAGTCTGGCTCCCCAGAAGTTTTTTTTTTTTTTACTTTCTTTCTTAGACCTCCCTTATTGTCTTTATGGCAAGGACTTTCAGGGGAAAACTTTGATAGCTGGTCACCAGAAAGAAGCACTAAGGAAGGATGCCAGACCTGCTGAATTAGTGAACTCTCTAGGTCTCTGGGAGCTCCTTCAATTTTAATAGTCCACACTTAGGTCCACGGGCCTTTCAGAAGAGTTTGACTTGTTCTTTAACCTTTGCTAGACTGGGGTACATTGCATTATGTTTTATCATTCTTTTTTTAGAGAATTTTTTTTTTCTTTAATACTTATTTATTTATTTTTAATTGTTTATTAACAGAGAGAGAGAGAGAGAGATACAGAGACAGAGAGAGAGCTGAACTGGGGGAGCTCCCAGTTCAGCACATGGTTCCACACGGGCCGGGGCCGGGATTCGATCCTCGGTCCCCAGTGCTGCAAAGTGAGCGCCCAACCCACTCAGCCATCCCGGCTTCCCCAGTTTTATCATTCTTGCTTGGCAAACCATGCTCTTGAGTCTCATACTCAGCTGCTGGAGGCACATCCATGAGAGGAAGTTCCACAAATGCAACAGCCCATGTTATATTCTATGGGCAGTAGGAATGGGGGCTATGTAGGCTAAGCTAGTGTCTGCTGTATTCAACTTTCACTTTTAGCCCAAATAGCCCTTTCCACAGCCCTCTTCTCAGGGAACTAAGTTCATATCATAATGTGTGGTTTTTTTTGTTTTTTGTTTTTTCTTTTTGGTGTGGGCTATTTGGACCAGAAATGAACACCGGACCCATGAGTGGTCCCTACCTAAGTTTACAGCAAGGGCTTTGCCTAAGAGTGGTCTTGCCAGTCACCTTCTGTGATTTGAACTAAAGAATGTCAAGAGGCTTGGTCAGTTGGTAGTTAGAGGGACAAAGGCAAGAGAGCAGAGACACAATGAGAGATAATGTGACATATTAGAAAGTGGCCTGAATGAGCCTTTCTCTGTCCTTTTCATTTCAAAACAGCTAGCTAGCCTGCAAACTCATGTTCAAGCTGAGGCAGCAGCTTAGCATGGTGGGGTGGACCTGGAAATTCTGGAGCTTCGACAGGTGTATGCACTTTGGCTGGAAATACTTGGGTGGCATACATGGTCTAGCAAGAAGTCCCAACTCTTCAGGCCTTCCACTGTGTCTTAGTCAGTTTGGGATGCTATAACAAAAACAGAAATTAAACAACAGAAATTTATTTCTCCAAGTTCTTGAGGCTGGGAAATCCAAGATCAAGGCACGAACAGATTCAGCGTCTGGTGAGGACCAACTTCCTGATTCATAGACAGCTATCTCCTCACTGTGTCCTCCTCACATGGTTGAAGGGATGAGAGAGCTCTCGAAGGTCCCTTTTATAAGGGCACTAATCCTGTTCATGAGGGTTCCATCCTCATAACCTAATCACCTCTAAAAGACTTCACCTACAAATATCACATTGGGGGTTAATATTTCAAATATCACATTGGGGGTTAATATTTAATATTTGGGGGAACACAAACATTCAGTCCATAACACTCCAACTCTCCAGTTATTAGGTTCTATAATATCCATACTGCCTTGTTGCTTTCCCAATTTCCATCATTAATTGCCCACACATCCTGCCTTCTTCCTCATGTTTTCTCATCAATCCTCATTTCCTCCCCCTCATTTCCCACCTTTGCATTTCTTACCAGTAACAACCAGTTTTGGTACTACATTATGAGGGAGAAGGAGAGATACCCAGCCCAGTATATCTGATTGCTACATGACACACTACTCTAAGCACATCCTAGGAAATGGTGGAGAAGATGGGAATTTGCCAGAGGGCAGTGTTTCCTATTAGTATTAATTTGTTTCTGGCTTTCCATGGAAGAGCTGGGTAGCTGTTATCGAAATACAGGTACAAAAGAGAGATGAAACAGATTCAAATGAAAAGAGAGGATGCAGTGAATATGGATTTGTGCAAAGAAAATTATTCACATTTACACAATTACTGTTGTATTTTTATAAACTGTACCTGTCAGCAGGCCTCATTGTTTTAAATAATCAAAACTAAAAACTAGAAGGAAAAGCAACAGGGCCATCTTGTTTAACTGGTAGAAAGTGATTGATATAAGCAGCAGAAATGCAGCCACAACTTGAGAGCTACTTCCTGCCCAGTGCTGACATGGCCTGTGTTCCCATGGTTCTTACCAGCTCACTGGGGAGGTGCATGTGCATGCGTGTGTGCACACACACATGAAAGAGAGACAGAGAATCAATTGGAGAACGCGAGTTGGAAACAAGCAAGTTGCTACAGGATGGTACCTACGTTACGTGCTGGAGGAGGTCAGACAGAAGAAGTTAATGTGGACTGAAGAAGCCAGCACAGACTTGTGGAAGGAAGTCTGCATCAGCTGTTCATACCAGTATGCTTGGTGATACATCTGGACCACCAGTCGCTTACCTATTCCTCTACGTACAAAAAGCAGATCTTGCAAATGCTAGCAAGAATCCATGCCTAAGAGTCTGAACAAAAAGGTTCTGTGTGTATGTGGCTTCTGTATTGTGTGGTCACCTCATGACTCAAGTGAGGAAAGCTTTCTACAATCAGTTTGAGATATAGCATTCAAAGGGTACCAGAGGAAAGTTTGGGAGTTATTTCCAAATAGAAAAGGAATTAGAACCTGAGTTATTTTTATAAACTCATATGAGTACTTTTAGCTCTAATATTTCTTGCTGGCTTGAAGAACTGTGTAAGGCAGCAGACAGCTGTATTCCCCACCAGGGAAGCAGTGCAGATGTGAAAAGAACATAGTTGCTGTGTGAACTTGGACGGCTTCTATAACCCTTCTGAGCCACAGTAACCCCGTCTGTAAATTGGGACTAAAAATGCCTCATGGGACTTTTTAAAATGTTTAATTTTATTGTTTAGGAGGAGGAGGAGGAGGAGAGAGGAGGGGGAGAGCCCAGAGCTGTCTCCATAGTTGTACATCATTAGTTGTGACACAGTTTCATTTCACACAGGTGGACCTGGGGCTGTGTGGGGCGGGAACCAAACTGGGGACCTCCCATACGGAAGACGACAACACTTGCCACCATCCTGGCGGCTACCAGCTAGCGCTGCAGTTCAGCACATGGGCCTGCGCTTGCGGGGGTCAGGATTCCATCCCCAGACCTTGCGGCTGCAAGGCAAGCACCCAACTTGTGGAGCTATCCGAGCATCCCTCATGGGATTGTTTTCAGGATTAAATAAGAATATTGGATGGCAAGTAGTAGGTGCTATTTTGATGGTTGTGATGCAGTTCTGTGCCCCCACCCCCCCAACCATACAGGAAGTCCCTCTTGGCGTGTGACATTTTTGCATCTCTGAATCAGGTCATACCTCAGGACATAATTAGCTGTGGGGGATTGTGAGGTTGCGCAGGTTAAGGTCTGACGGCAATTGATCATCGCTGGCAGTTTGAAAATGTCATTTGGTTGAGCTCGCGTAGGTGTTACGGATGCTTCCCCCTCCTTCATTTGCGTTTTCCTGGGTCGTCATCAGATATTCCCTGATCGATCTTCCTGAGAACTGCAGGCCCCTCCCTGGAGGTTGCACAGAGAGGCCCGGGGCAGTGCGGACACTGAGCTCCGGTTTGGGCGGGCTAGTTGTCTCCCTCCGGTCTCCACCCACCCGGAGACCCCCAACCCCCGCCGGTGACCAGCCCGCAACGGAAGCAGCTTATGCTCACGGCGCCCTCTGGTGCTTCAGAGCTGTCACTGCGCGGGTGCCCGCGTCCCCAACTCTACCCCACCCAAGGTTGATTGTGAAGATCCCTAGCACGGCCGCGCGCCTCCACCTCTACTTTCAGGTGTCCCAACTGGACCCAGAGGACACAAACCCCGGGGTGCGTCGTGTCTTTTATTTATTTAGCAAAACTGCCAAAAAGCGGGGCACTATCTGGGCTTTCGGCTTTGCTGTGTCTGACACCGAGGGTGCCTACTGATCACGGTACCTTCAGCACAATCCAGCCAAGTTTACTATCGCGCCCTCACCGAAACACGGGTGGGGATCTCCGTTAGACAGTGTCATTGCCAGGCCCCATTTCGCAGGGCTCTAGCTTCTGCCATTTGCTGCTCTGCCACCATTTTCACTTGGGAAAGCACTCAAAGGAGAAAGGGGAGTTCATCTCTCTGGTAGCCTATTCGTAACCGAATGTAATCTGCAGCCCCAGGCAACGCCCCATCCTTTTGGAAGCCAGGAAACTGCTGCCTTCTCTGTGTCCGTTGAACGCGGGCGATGCAGTTAAAAAACAAACAAACAAAAAACAAACAAAACACCCTGTGTTTGATCAGAGGTAGAAATCGATTTCCACCCCCGCTCAGCTTATATTTCTAGGCAAACTGTTAAAGTAAACTGGATTTAACAAAGGGGAAATAAATTTGCAAGGACCTGCTGTGCTGAAATGTGAGTTGCTATCAGCACCAGCGCTTAATGAGGACTGAATTATGATTAATATGTGTACAAAATGTATAGTGCATCGTTAATATTTTTGAAAGACAACATTCTGGACGTTGTCTACTTTGTTCTTCAAATGTGTATGGGATTCAAAATGCGTGCCTGGATAGACTGAGCATTTTGAACGGCAATCTAGTTATTCATTTCTGATTTTGACCATGGGACTTGTAACACTGGTCTTCATGTCCCCTTGCTCAGTGTCTTAATGCCCACGAGGTTTCTCTCAGCTCTCTCCTAATGAGTTGTATCATTGAATAGCAGACAATATGTGTTTTTCCCTTCAAATGTTAAAATGTTTTTAATGGCAGAAGAATTATTATTGCCTTAATTATGACATTACCCTCTCTTACTTGAGTTTTCCCTCTTCCACTCACCGTTTTCATAAACTTGACAGAATAGGTTTATTGCAAGCAAAGTGTTTCAGTTTAGGGCCTATCACCGAATGTGTTTTCTGTGAAAAGCAGATCTGCAAGAGGTTGGAGAGAGAAAATTATGAGAAATACAATTGCATATCACTTTAAGAAAAGCCAAAGCTCACAGATGCACTCACATTGTGTGGAGCTTCTTAAATGTCTGTTTTTCTTTTTCTTGTCATTTCCCCATAATTTTTAATTTAATTGTTGCACATGTGCAAAGTTTAAAGTTCACAGTTAATTTTTTCTGTCAGTGTTCAAATGCTTGCTTCCCTCTGTAATTGTGCAACCTCTTTGTCAGGGGAAAAACTGTAAGGGAATATCAGGCTAAGTATGGGAGAAGATTCCCACTGCCCATGACATAGCAGAGACCTATATAACTTTGGTTTTGAGAGAAGTGGTCAGGACCCCTGAAAGAAGTAAGCAGAGAGCCTAAGGGGTTGAATTCTGCCTGCTTATGTTGTTCTGTGTACCTGGTCTTGGAAGATTGGGTTGGTTGATGGACCTCAGGCTAGACTCCTAGAAAGGTCCATTGTACATTTTCATGGTGTTTCCAGCACTTTTTAAGGTGAGAAGAATGAAGAGAGTGGCCTGGCCTCCCTGTGCCCCAACCCGTGACCTCCAGGCCCAATGGTGGGGAGCTGAAATAGCCACTGGGGGAGCTGTGGGCATCTAGGAGTTAAAGCTTGGGATTTCGATTCTGCCAAGTGCTTGTAGTGCAGGAGTTCCCCTCAGATTGTGAGTCATAGTTTCTTTTTATGAAAAGGTGAACTACAACCTATAGGGCTGAGTGGAGATCAGAGAATTTCATCAAGTGGGCAGCTCATAGGGAGAGTTCAGTTATTGTTGATCTTTCTGCTTTGTTGCGATTGTGAATCCTGAGAAGTTGTGCATATGTGTGCATCCGTACATGTGCGTTTGTGTATGTGCACGCACATGTGTGTGTGTGTAAGGAAAGAGGGCAAATGGAAAAAATAAATGTCTTCTATTAGAATTCCTTTCACGTACGAATAGTAAAGCGCAGTGACTCCTGGCAAAGAGAAAGAGGAGCATTCATGTTCAAGGAGGACTAATGCCAGGGTGACCCTTGTGATAGAATGGAAATATATCTGAGCTTATAAACTCATGGAAAAGGCTGGATTAAAGAGTTAAAGGTTTATCCCAAAGCTGACAAGGTGCTGAACCATCATCAAATCTTCCAATAAGGTATATAGAAAACTATCACCAAAACAATGAGAAACACTGAAACCAGGATAAAAAGAATGGAAGTTAAAAAGAAAATGAAATCTTGTTCTGTGGAAATACAGTATTTCTGAAGAGCCTCATGTTGGGAACATAACCTTGTTGATGGGTGAATGGTGCAGTGGATGCTTCTAAAGATTCCTTTCCACATCACATTCTCACATAAATACTCACACACTTCTCTCTTTCCATTGGAAGCGGAAATTGATAACTTACATCTAGGATTAGACTAAATTGTTTTTTTCTTCCAGAATCCAAGTTCCCCTTTTTCTGAACAGTATTAGCAGCCTTGGAATGGATTTTATTCTGAAGGAAGCTTTTGATTCATACAATCATTTACAGACATACGCCATCAAGAAGACTTTCAGTCTTACATGCCAACAAGCAGATTTTTGTTGCTATGGCATTTTTCAATTTCATTTTCATTACATTACTTCTTGCAAACCCTTTATTTCTATGAAATCTACTCAGAATTTTAATCCTACTGCTGCTACTTTTGTTTTTGACAGTCAAATGTGTGATGGCTATAGTATATTAGCAAAGCTATCTTGGGCAATGCCAACGCTACTTTTCAAAGATTAACAAAACCAGGGTAGCTGTGGCATCACAGTTCTGTAGAACTCTTTATCAGGATTTCCGTACAAATGGCAACTTTGAATGCACATTCTTCTTAGTCTGGCTAGAAAAGTAAGCTTTTTCAAATATATTTAAGGGGAAATTAATCTGTAGCTAAGTAGGAGTTGGGGAGGTGTGTGATATGTTATATAAGCGTCTAAAATGTCTTATTCTTGGGAAAGCCGGGATGGCTCAGTGGGTTAAGCACTTGCTTTGAAGTCCCGAGGATTGAGTCCCCGCTCTGGCCCAGGTGGACCCACATGCTGAACTGGGGTGTGCTTCCCGAACGCGGTGAGGCCCCCAGTTCAGTTCAAAAACAAAATAAAAACAAACAAAAAAATAAAATGTCTTGTTCACTCATAGGTACAGTTGCAAAAATTCTGTTTTCGTGAAAGTCAATTTCTTCTGGAGGTGGGCCTAGCTTTCATTAGAAATGTGATGGTATATTTTAGTTATTAATTTATGGAATCTGTTATGTGGTTGCCCTGAAAAGGGTCGTAGCAACTCTTCACTTCAAATTGTTTTGAGGTCAAGGCTAATGATGCCCCACATGCCCCAAGATGTTATGAAGAAGCTATTACATTATGAGGCTTTCTAGGGAGAGCAAGCAGGTCCATTTAATTTCAAGGAAGGAAGGGACTAATGGCTTTGGCTTTGGTTTTATTGTGGTTAGGGCATAGGGTAGGTGTGAGGATTCCCATGCATGAGCTGAGATTTTGATAGTTTGAACTTCCTTTACCTTGTTTGTGAACCCATTATTATATATTCTGAGAAGTGAAATGAAGGCATTGTTCACTATCAGTGATGTCTGAAACTCTGAAGAGGATAACAAGTGCTTCCCATGAGTCTGTGGAGAGATGTCAACTAGAAGCTGCACATTTAGTGCTTTCTTGGACTTTGCTCTGTGTGTTTCTTCCTTTGGTTGATCATAATCTGTGTACTTTCACTGTAATAAACTATAACTGTAAGCATAACAGCTATCAGTGAGCTCTGTGAGTCATTCTAATAAATTATCAAAGCTGAATGTGGTCTCAAAAACCTAACCTTGTAATTGGTGTCAGAGTGAAGGAGGTCTTGTGCCTCTCTCCCTCTAACTTTGGAGGAGCCTCAATCAGGGATGCTATAGAATTAAAGTTAAAGTAATCCACTCTTGGGCACTATTTATTTTTTATAAGTCTTCAGTATTGGACAAATTGGGCTATTAAAGGGAGAGACAGTAGGAACAGTGATCATTCCTTCTGTAGGTCTTATATAATTGGTCTTATTTCCTCTAGGACTTGTTTTAATCTCTATTGGACTATATTAATGATTTTTAAACAGCAAGAAGGAAGTACATGTGGTTCCATTTTTGTCAAGCCAATGGTAAATGCTAAATATTTAATTTTATTTCAATTTATGACTCACCAAATCAGAGCATCCATGTCCCTTATGGGATATGTTAGGGCAATACCACTATGACCATGGGGGATTTAACCAAGGCAGTAGTTCTTCTGATGATTAAGGTGAGGCATATATGTTTTTCCTCTATTTTATATTTGATAACTCCTGTAAGAATATAGAAGATACTTTGTTTAAATTTAGTGAGACCCCCAGGTATAACTGTAACTTAACTGTATCAATTAAGCCCATGAAAGTTTGTCAATTCATGCATTTCAGTAGATTCAATCTGAGACAAATAGGTTCAGGTTGAGATACCCAGCACAGGGCCACTTTAAGGAAAGCCCTGATCCCATACTATTGTACCTAAAAGCAAAACTTCTGATTTGGGAACATTAAATCAGTAACTGGGGCTCATTAGGATTTCTTAAATACAGCAACAATTTCATGCAAGCTCACTGACAGGCAGCAGCACAGTTCAAAGGGCACACTAGGCCACAGAAAGTAGGCAGCAACTTAAAGTTATACAGTACTTACCAGGCTGTGGAGTAAGTTAGCAAGCTGAAAGAAATAAAAAAAAGACCTTTAGGAGGGGGTGGTCATCTCTTAGACTATACTTCTCTAAATACCAGTTGACTTGAGGTTCCTCTGTGGAGGGCAGTATTATGCCCTCTACCCCCACCAAAAATTAGTTTAAACCTTGAGGTTGATGATGTCACACATGCACCAAGAGGGTGTGAAAAGATTTATTATTCACATTATGAGGATTTCTGGAGAGTGATGCAAACATTCAAGCTCATCAATTTGGCTTGAGGGAAAGAGGGGTGAGTTATTCTGGACTTTATTGTGGCTAGAAGATGGGAACAAGGTGAACATTCTTGCACATGGCTTAGAGTGTTCTTGGTTTGAACTTCCTCGCCAGCACCAAGGGAAAGAGTGCTCAGGCTTTCTTATTGATGTGCTAGATGTAGGGCCAAAGGGGAATGGGGGAAAGGCACTTGAAAGCTGTTAAAAGTCAAAAATAAAAAATGGAATTAGACTTACTTTTTGTTACCATCTCGTTACTTCAGATGATATACTGCATGCATGAGTACAGTTAACAGGGGAATATAAGATCAATACAATGATGAAACTGCTAAATTACTTCAAGAGAGAATGTCACATATTGAGTTAAGAGGAAATCAATTGGGGTGGTCACACTACAAAAGCAGAAACAGAGCTCAGGAATGAGATGGCTTTGGCCAAAGCTAAAGAAAATGTAGCATTCCTTAGCTATGCTGTGGTAAGTTCCTGAGGGCTTCCAAACTGTTAAGAGAAAGTAAACACTAGCCCATCTAATACATTTTCAAGGAAGGTAAAGGGTTTAAAAAAGTTGTTTGCTTACATGTAATTGTCATGCTTCTCATATCCCTGACTCTTTTCTTAAGCTAATAAACTCATTCTGGGGTAGCTGATTTGCTATTTCTCAAACTACACTGTACAATATGGTGGCAACTAGCCATGGATGACTGTTGAGAACTTGGAATATCATTAGTGTGAATTGAGTTGTATTGTAAATGTAAAATATAAAGACTTATATTTTGTATTCATTTCCTAGGGATACCACAAATTGTCTGGATTAAATAACAGCAATCTATTTCCTCACAATATGGATGGCTGAGGTCAATGTATTAGCAGAGTTGTTTTCTTCTGAGGGCTGTGAGGGAGAATCTGTTCCATGCCTCTCTTCTAGCTTTCAGTGGTTTGCTGGCAATTTTTGGCATTCCTTGGGTTCTGCTACATCACCCCAATCTCTACTTTTTTCTTTACATGACCTTTCTTTGTGTGTATCTGTCTTTGTGTCCAAATTTCTCCTTTTGATAAGGATAACTTATATTTGTTTAGAGCTCAACTTAATGACCTCATTTTTTTAATTGTTAAATTTATTGGGGTGAGCTTGGTTGGCAAAAATTACATAGGTTCCAGGTGTACAATTCTACATTACAGTGTCTACGTATTGCATTATGTGCTCACCGCCCAGAATCAGCTCTCTTTCCATCACCATATATTTGATGCTCCCTTTATATTCCCTCCCTCCCCACTCCTTCATCCACCTTCTTCTTTACCCTCAGGTAACCACTAAACTATTCACTGTGTTAATGATCTTATTTTAATGTAATCATCTACAAAAATCCTACTTCTAAATGAGGTCACATTTATAGGTACTGGGGTTTAAGAATCCAACATCTTTCTTGGGACATAATTCAACCCATAACAGATTTCAAAGACTTGGTGTGATAAAAAAAAAATATATATATTTTATTAATAACTGTTTTGTTCATTACATGTTAAAATGAGAATATTTTGTATATATTAATATTTGGCTAAATAAAATATACTACTAAACTTAATTACACTTCTTTCTTTTGATTTTTTACAACATAGGGAATATGGTCAATAATATTGTAATAATTTTGTACAGTGTCAAATGGGTAATAGACTTATTGGGATGATTACATTGTTAGGTATATAAATGCATAATCACTGTGTTGTTTTATACACCTGAAACTAATATAATATTCTATATCAGTGGTATTTTTTTTATATCAGTGGTATTGAAAAATGATTTTTTAAAATAAAATTAAAGGTGGCTACTAGAAAAATAAAAAATTACCTGTAGCTTGCATTTGTGACACAAATTATTAATATATTAGATAGGATGTCTCTAAAGCAGAGGATGACAAAGTATGTGGCCTAAACAACAAATCTTGCTGTCTGTTCTGTGAATAAAATTTTATTGGAACAAAGCCACATACACTCATGTATGTATTGTCTGTGACTGTTTTTACGCTACA
>PVKE010042441.1:0-13706 GCA_004027555.1 Craseonycteris thonglongyai
GAGAGAGAGAGAGATACAGAGACAGAGAGAGAACTGAACTGGGGGAGCTCCCAGCTTAGCACATGGTTCCGCATGGGCCGGGGCCGGGATTCGATCCTCGGTCCCTGGCGCTGTAAAGTGAGTGTTTAACCCACTGAGCCATCCCGGCTTCCCTTATTAATAATATACAAATTAGGATATATATATAATATATATAGCTCTTTTTTTTTTTAAAGATTTATTGTTTTTGACAGAGAGAGATACAGAGACAGAGACAGAGAAGGGGGAGGGCCCAGAACAGTCTCCATAGTTGCACATCATTGGTTTTTCCACATAGTTTCATTCCACAAGTGGGCACAGGGCTGCACAGGGCAGGAACTGGGCCGGGGTCTCACCCTGGTGAGAACTGAACTGGGAGCACTCCCCAGTTCAGCATATGGGTCCACACAGGCTGGGGCTGGGATTCGATCCTCGGTCCCTGGGGCTGCAAAGTGAGCACTTAACCCACTGAGCCATCCCGGCTTCATCTCTATATGTATCTATCTATCTATCTATCTATCTATCTTAAAAGTAGGGGGAATTGAAAAAATAAGGTTGTCACAATGTATGAACATTGTTGAAGCTGGATGACAGCAATTCAGGTGTTCATTATACTACTTCCTTACTTTTGTGATATTTGCAAGTGTTCCTATAAGTCAGTGTTAGAGACAGAGTCAAAATTATCATCATGCTCATAAAAACAGCACTAATAATACTCAGAGTTTTGAAGGTCTTACTAAGGTCTTTTTTTTTTTCTTTTTTCATTTAAATTTATTTGTGTGACAGAAACCGAGACAGAGAAAGACAGAGAGAAGGAGGAGGGCCCAGAGCAGTCTCCATAGTGGTGCATCATTAGTTTTTGATATTGTTTCACTCCACAGGGGAGTGCGGGCTGCACTGGGCAGGAACCAGACCGGGTCCTTCTATATGGGATGCACACCACTGCGAGCTGGGGGCCTCCCACATGGGAAGCTCGCCCCAGCAAGAACTAAACTGGGGGCACACCCCGGTTCAGCATATGGGTCTGCACAGGCCGGGGGCCGAGATTCAATCCTCTGACCTCGCGGCTGCAAGCTGAGTGCTCAACCTGCTGAGCCACCCTGGCTTCCCCCTCACTAAGCTCTTTATTTGTGAGGAATTGGAGAAACTGATCTTGAATTCAGCTCTTTTGCTCATTGTTCTTCTTTGCTCTTTTCTTCTCTCTAGCCTTTCTTAAGAAATTAAAGAGGAGAGAAGAGGGCCAAGGAACCCAGGTGTCCCCAGTGGAAATGGAGGCAAGTCAAACCTTTCAGAGCTCACTGCTCAGGACACATCCTTGGGGTCACTCCGTCCTTCCTGCTCAGGCATCAGAGCCCAGAGCCCTGCTCTCCTCAGCCCAGGGGTCTGTGAGTCAGACAAGAGAGTATAGAGGCCATAGAGGCGGTTACCAATTCATGCTGTTCAAGCAGGCTGGAAAACCAGGAGTTCCCTCTGCAGTGGATTTCAATTCCTGCTTCTCTTCCATACGCGGTGGAGCTTTTGCTGCTCAGATATTTTCAAAGCTTCAGAGATCTTGTGGGCGTGGCTCTCTTCCCCTGGGAACCTGTATGAAGCTAAAATTGCCCCAACTTATTCTTGGCGAATCATTCGGGTTATAGCACATGCCAACCAACTGCAGGCTCAAGTCTCAAATAGCTTTGTCCCCCTCCTGTCATTTGACACCCTTTGCGTGGCAAAGACAAGGCTAACTGGACATGCATGCAATGTGCTTTTCTCTAAAAGGTCTTCCTGGGATCCTTTTAATAAAGTCTATCTGATTGGTAGAAAAAAAATTTTTTTCCCTCTTCTAAGTCTGCTCTTTGATAAGATGCTACAAAAAATTACATAGAAACTGTGTTTTACAGTTAGACAATGTAATGCAGAGTTGTACGCCTGAAAACAATGTCATTGTTATCAACCAATATCACCCCAATAAATTTAATTAAAAAAGTAAAAAAAAAAATGAGAAAAACTCTTTTTTTTTAAGATTTATTTTTATTGTTTTTTGACAAAGAGAGAGACAGAGAGAAGGGGGAGGGCCCAGAGCAGTCTCCATAGTTGACAGCATCAGTTTTCCATATAGTTTCACTCCACAGGTGGGCACAGGGCTGCACAGGGCAGGAACTGGGCCAGGAGCCTCCCACATAGGTCCTGGCAAGAACTAAACTGGGGGCACACCCCAGTTCAGCATGTGGGTCCGCATGGGCCGGAGCCGGGATTCAGTCCTTGGGCTCCGGGGCTGCAAAGCAAGCGCTTAACCCACTGAGCCATCGCAGCTTCCCCAGCTCTTTCTTTTTTGAGTGATGAATCTTCCCTTTGAGACAAAAACTAAATTGCAGTATTTTTAATTAAAAAACAAAGCGGCTTCTGGCATTGCACAAATAGTAAAAGAAGCTGTAATCATATTGCATTTCTTACTACTTTTTGTTCTGATGTTTCTATCAAAGCAGTGAATCCCAGAACTCTAAAGGCTGCCGGCATGTTATGAAATATTAAAGACACTCCAGCTCCCAGCCTAACACCAGGGATTTTCTTGACCTCTACAGAGAATAGAGGCCAAAGACGGTGTAAGTCTGTACACACAATATTTAAGCACATCTTTGACTGATGGGAGAGGTACTGTAGGTGCTTATGGACTGTGAGTGGTGAGGAGATGGCCCTGCCTCTGAGACTAGTCTCTTGGATGCTTTGCAAAGAGCTGAGTAATGAAAGGCTTCCCAAACCCTGTATGGCCTAGCATGTCCTGGATGTGTTAATAATGATCAAGTGCAACATTTGAGAGGAATCGGAGGGGAAACGGGGGTGGCTCAGTAGGTTAAGTGCTCACTTCATAGCCATGGAGCCCCAGGATCAAATCCTGAGACCTGTCCATGTGGACCCATATGCTAAGCTGGGGTGTGCCCCCAGTTCAGTTCTTGCTGGGGCCTATGCGAAGGCTCCTGGCCCAGTTCCTGCCCTGCGCAGCCCTGTGCCCATCTGTGGAGTGAAACTATATGGAAAACTAGTGCAGTCAACTATGGAGACTGCTCTGGGCCCTCCCCCTTCTTGCTGTCTCTATCTGTCTCTCTGTCAAAAAACAATAAAAATAAATCTTTTTAAAAAAAAAGAGGGGAAGCCGGGGTGGCTCAGTGGGTTAAGCGCTCACTTTTCAGTGCTGGGGACCGGGGATCGAATCCCAGCCCAGCCCGTGCGGAACCATATGCTGAACTGGGAGCTCCCCCAGTTCAGTTCTCTGTCTCTGAATCTCTCTCTCTCTCTCTCTCTCTCTCTCTCTCTCTCTCTCTCTGTCAAAAAATAAATAAATAAAATATATTTAAAAAAAAAAAAGAAAGGAAAGGAAAGGGAATTTCAAATGGAAACATTTCAATCCCATTGTGAAATTCTCACTCTTTAGCTATTGTTTGTTAGATGCATAGGTAGCCTTTTTATAATCTCTTCAATATTCTGGCTCCAAGGGAAAGGTTTTAAAAGAACTAATTTTGATTAGAACAAAGATGAACAGGAGAAGTATTGGAAGGTCTAGATATAAATAACCCCCAGTCATCTTTAAGAACCTCTAGGACAGTCGCTGTTCTTTTTTTTTTTTTTTAATGCTGGTAAAACAATATACATAACATCAAATTTACCACCTTAATTATTTTTAAGTGTACAGTTTAGTAGTTTTAAGTATAATTACATTGTTGTGAAACAGATCTTCAGAATTTTTGTTTCTTGCAAAACTAAAACTCCATACTCAGTAAACAACTCCCCCTTTTGAGTCCCTCCAGGCCACAGTAAGCACCATCTACTTCCCATTTCTATGCATTTAATATCTTTAGATACTCATACAAGTGGAATCATATAGTGTTGAGCTTTTTTGTGACTGGTCTATTTCACTTAGCATAATTCCCACAGGGTATAATCTATGTTGTAGCATGAGTCAGGATTTTCTCCCTTTTTAAGGTTGAATACTATTTCTTTTTTTTTTTTTTTTTTTTTTTTTTTTTTTTTTTTATTTTTTTTTTTTTGACAGAGAGAGAGAGAGAGAGAGAGAGAGAGAGAGAGAGAGAGAGAGAGAGAGAGATACAGAGACAGAGACAGAACTGAACTGGGGGAGCTCCCAGTTCAGCATATGGTTCTGCACGGGCCGGGCCGGGATTCGATCCCCGGTCCCCAGCGCTGCAAAGTGAGCACTCAACCCACCGAGCCATCCCGGCTTCCCCTGAATACTGTTTCTTTATATGTATACACCACATTTTGTGTATCTGTTTATCTGCTGACAGACACTTGGGTTGCTTTCATATCTTGGCTATTGTGAATAATGCTGCTATAAACATGGGTGTGCAATTATTTCTTTAAGACCTTGTTTTCAACTCTTTTGGATAGATACCCAGATGTGAGATTGCTGGATCATATGGTAGTTGTTTTTTATATTTTGAAGAAACCATCTGTATTCTATAGTGGTTGCGCCATTTTACAATCCCACTAACAATGGGCAAGGGTTTCAGTTTCTCCACATCTTCACCAACACTTGTTATTTTCTGGGTTTTTATTTTTGCTTTTTTATTGTAGCCATCATAATGGGAATGAGATGACATTTAATTGTGGTTTGATTTGCATTTATATGATGATTAGTGATGTTGAACATCTTTTTATATATGTGTTAACCATTTGTGTATCATCTTTGGAGAAATGTATACTCAAGTCCTGTGATTATGTTTTAATTGAGTCATTTGATGTTTGCTGTTGAGGTATAGGAGTTCTTTATCTACTCTGGATATTAATCTCTTTTAATTATATGACTTGCACATATTTTCTCCCATCTATAAATTGCCTTTTCACTTAGTTGTTTGTATCCTTTGATACACAAAAGTTTTTAAGTTTAATGTAGTCCCCTGTGTCTATGTTGCTTTTGTTGTCTGTGTCTTTGATGTCATATCCAAGAGATCATTGCCAAGTCCCAATGTCATGAAGATTTACCCCTTCATTTTTTTCTAAGAGTTTTAGGTCTTATGTTTAGGTCTTTAATTAATTTTTATTTATTTTTTGTATATGTTGTAAGACAAGAATCCAACTTTATTCTCTGGCACATCCATGTTCACTTTCCCCAACACCATTTGTTGAAGAGACTGTCCTTTCCTCATTGAGTGGTCATGGTGTACTTGTCAAAGAAAATTTGACCTTATATGTGGGGAATTATTTCAGGGCTGTGTATTTTATGCTATTGATCATTTGTCTATCTTTATGGTAGTAACACACTGTTTTGATTACTGTAGTTTTGTAATATGTTTTGAAACCAGGACGTGTGAGTCCTCCAACTTTGTTCTTTTCAAAATTGTTTTGGCTACTCCAGATCCCTTAAGATTTCACATTAGTTGTAGGATGAATTTTTCTAGTTCTTCAAAAATTTTGCCATTGGGATTTTGAGAGGGTTTGCATTGACAATCACTGTTCTTTAATAAATACAGTGGAGGATTTTTTTTTTAAAAGTAATGAAACCTACTGAGGCAGCAGAGAGAAGCTTGATAGCTTGAAGCTTGTATACTTTTTCTCAACCTCTTTGTAAAATAAAACTATCAAAGCAGAAAATTATACATTTGTCTTAGTTTGTCTTTTTCTTATATCTATACAGATAGTTAAAATTGTCTCTAGTAGAAAGGAATGGGAGAACCAATTGATTTCTTTGGGCATAGCTGTTTTAATAATTATTATTATCATACTATCACATAATTTCTTTAGTTTTACTATATAAAGTATTAAATTCAATTATCTAATTTTATAACAAAACAGTATTTTGCAAAGTTATCCCCCCTGGAATACTAGTGCCTTAAAAGAATGTTTTGTAATCAAATAATTTGGAAAACATTACAAACTATATTCTATACTCTACATTTGGAGTTTCATTATTAAAAGCTCCAAGAAGTCTTGCTGCAAATACTAAAGAAACTAACACAGTGTTTAGCATTCACCAAACTTTTACATCCACATTTTTTTTCAGTAAACCTATTAATATCCCTTTTTTATCAGTAAACATATATTTTTAGTAAAGCTATCTTTTAAATAAACCTATTTTTAAGTAAGCAGGTATAAGGAATGACTAAAGTTACTTGGAGCAGAGAATTTAAATGAATGGGTTTTAAATGCTGTATTGTAAATATTGAGACCAAAGTGCTGCAGGAAATAGGATGCATAGCACATCTGTCAGCATAGGAATTGATTTCTCCCATAATGCCCATTAGGGGCTAAAGCTGGGAGTGAGAGTAGGCATGCATGCATACCTGGGTGTGTTTGCAATAAAGAAACGGGACAATTTCTTCCATATGTTCTTTGCATCATCTACACAGAACTGATGTGCAGCAATGCTCTTGCTGAGAAGGAACAAATGGATTCTGAGGTTAGACTGGGCCAAGCCAGACTGGTTCTAGTAGGAGAGAGCTGCTTAATTGCCTCTCCACATGAGGATGATTGTAGTACATCCAAGAGAGGGAAAGAAGGGCTAAATCACCTTTCATCCAGCGTGGTTCATCAGAACTGGTTGTTTTTATATTTTTTCCCCTGGCCATGATACATTTATTCTCCTTCTTAATATCTTTTAAAGAATGTGCTTTCAAAGTACTGTAAGAGTTCAGATACCTTTAAATGAAGGATTATTTCTCTGTCTGGCCACATAGATTCCTTCAGAGTCATTATTGACTCATTCCTACAAGTCATTAAATCCATCAATGCTACATTCACTGACTTAATAATAAGCAGATTTGGTTTCAAGGAGACCAAGGCAGCTGCAAAGGGCAGACCCATGAGGTTTGCTCACATCCATGGCCAGCTTGCAAGGACCAGGCGCTGCTGCCCACTGCAAACCAGGGGCAGATCTATGGGCCTGAACCTCATGCAGTTTTGGAAAAATAATTCAAATTATTAGATAAGAAATTAAATAGTTCTTTAGAATTATAACATAAACCATAACCACAAAATGTTTAAAGCTGACAAACTCTGGAAAGATGTCAAGATCTAGAAAATAAGATTTTTCAATACTTAGCTCACTGATGCACCACTCCATACAATTATTGTCTGTATAAGTTTGGTGGCCTATTCTTGCAAGAATAATTTTGTTATACTTTCTATTAGTTTCATCCACACCAGAGGATATGGGGCAGCACAGGGCAGGAACCAAACTGGGGGTCTCCCACAATGGAGGTGAGAACCTTCACCACCATCCCAGTGGTTACCAGTTGTACTGAAGTTCAACATATGAGTTTGTACGGGCCAGGGCTGGGATTCAATCCCCAGACTTTGCAGTTGCAAGGCAAGCGCTCAACCAGTTCTTGCACTATCCCAGCATCCCTGTGAGCCTCAGTTTATTCATCTGTAAAATGGTTATTCAATGGAGGATTATCTGACAAGTATCAAGCATAAAAGACATTCAATAAATAAGAACTATTTTTCTCTCTTTGGTCACCCAGATCCAACTTGGTTTGATTATCTTGGTCATTTTATATTTAAACAATATAAAAGTTTATCCTTGTATGGTTCTTTAGGAAAAATGTGTTACAAGCTTTCTAGATTTTCTACAATAAATCTGTATAAATTTTTAAATCAGAGGAATGATGGAAAATCCTTATTTTTTTATTTTTTTTAAAAAGATTTATTTTATTGATTTTTGACAGAGAGAAACAGAGACAGAGAGAGACAGAGAGAAGGAGGAGGGCCCAGAGCAGTCTCCATAGTTGACATTAGTTTTCCATATGTTTCACTCCACAGGTGGGCACAGGGCTGCACAGGGCAGGAACTGGGCCAGGAGCCTCCCACATAGGTCCCGGCAAGAACTGAACTGGGGGCACAACCCAGTTTAGCATATGGGTCCACATGGGCCGGGGCTGGGATTCGATCCTCAGTCCCCAAGGCTTCAAAGTGAGCGCTTAACCCGCTGAGCCATCCCAGCTTTCCCAAATCCTTATTTTTTAATTCAAGATGGCATACATATGCTGAGCACACATTTTTTGACGCCCTTCTCTCCAGAGGTTTTCTAGAAGTAGATGCTGAAACAATGCTCAAATCAGTGCCTGTTAAAGCAGATGGGAAGAGCTGGCAGAGTGAGAAGAACTCCAATACACCCCATAAAATGCCTGGCCCAGTGGGGAGTTCTGGGGCAAGTACTGCCTAATAAAGTTGCCCCTCATTGGACCAAATGGCTGGGCTTTAGACCCCACCACTCAGCGCAGGCTGCCCCAGACTAGCGTGCTCTCAGACCCAGATGCTCTTGGCAGGGGTCCAGGCCAACCCTGATGGAGCTTCAGCCGGAAACTGTGTTCTGATCAGTCCCCATGGCTGAGCACTCAACCCTCCTGGAGTGGGATCTGGGTGGCACCTGTCTCTGTGTGTGCCTCACTGCTGACCTGTGACAGTTAAATGCAAACGAGCACCTGTCTGTGTTACAGTAGAGAAACACGTTTGGTAAGCCGAGCACTTGGGTAACTGTGCTGGGCCCTGCAGCAGCTGTGGGAAATGGCTTTGCAGGCTTTTTCTGCCCCTCTTGATCTGCCGCTCCAGACACTTGGAGACGTCCTCTTGTCAACTTCCACTGACTCTACCTCCTTTGGTTTGAGAACTTGACTCCAGCTCTCAGCTTCACTTCATCTGATTCTCAGCCTGATTTTCAGCTGTTAGGATACTGCTTACAGGAACCTCACCCAAACAGCAGGTAGAAAGCTGCCGATTACCAGACAGGTTCCTTGGCCCCTATTCTCAGGGGCAGGGCGTGACATGCCCACCACCAGAGGCTGGGCAAGTCAGAGAATTCAGCAAGGACAAAGCCAGTCCACCCTCAGCTGGAAGTGGTGTCAGAGGTCACAGGGCCAACTACCCATTCATCAGTGGTTTCTGCCAGCAACTCTGATTTTCCTCAGGGCAATGACCACCCGCTTTCTCAGGTCACATGGGCCAATGAGGCTGACCCAACCCCTGGATGTAGTGACTGGTTGAGAAATGGACACTTGATCGAGCCAGGCCAAGAAATCTAAGAATTCTGTCAAATTACTGAGCGGGCTGCTTTCTCTCCATGAGAAATGCTCCATGTAAGGCTGTTTTAGACATTGACGCAGTCATGCCTGAAGTGAACATTCAGGTACAGCAGCCACTAAATGCCTTCCTATGCCTAAACTAATTTTAAATGGGTGCTTCTATTTGCACCCAAAGGAGTCTGGGCTCATACAAATCCTCTCACAACCAACTAAGTGCTAGCCCTGTTGATTTGATGGGGGACTCATGCTTCCACCAAATCAAAAGTCTCTTCATAAGTTTCCCCTTTATTCTGCCCGTGGAGCTGTTGTGGGCATTGGCACGCCTCCAAATATTTTGTCTATATCAGTGCTTCTCTACCTTGGCAGCACATCACAAACAACTGGGAAACTTGAAAACTGGAGATTCCTGGACCTCACTCTGTATCTACAGAATCAGAATTTCTGGGTTTGTGGCGAGCGAGCGAGCGAGAGAGAGAGAGAGAGAGAGAGAGAGAGAGAGAGAGAGAGAGAGAGAGAGTGTGTGTGTGTGTGTTTAAGCCATGCAGACAGTGTTAACCTGCCAGATTTGTAAGCCACTGGTCCACATAATGTCAAATAATTGTTCTATTCAGTCTAATAAATCAGCGGCCGGAATGCAGTCATGTATTCGTCTCCTGTGTTTGTATCATATTTCCTGCAGACTGGGTCCCGAACTTCAAGAAGCAGACACATCCTTCCTGAAGAAACCACAGCAGCTCTGGTGGAAGAAAAACTGAGTAGAAGAAAACTAAGAAGTGGATTTACCGTGAAACTTGAACTTGTAGGTCCATGGCTATATGTTGTTGTAACATTTATAGGAATACATTTTAATTGCAAATGGTTTGAGACCACTGTCTCTTTCTATTTCGACTTCTCAGTCATATGTTTTTCCCCTGGTGTTGGGTGGCATGGGAGTAACTATGGGCATCTTTGGACTATGACTAAGGAATTTGATGGGGTTACATATAGTGTTGATATAGTAGGATATTTATGTGGCTCACAGACTCTTCTGTGTATAGTTTAGTTACTACTAGCTGCCCCAGGGCAAGAACAATAGTTAGGAATGGTCCTATCACTCACTATACCAACACATCCCACCTTGTGAAATGAAGGTACTGGTTCTTCTGACATGACCCTCAGAACACGCCAAAACATTCAGGACACTGAAGACAAGTTGGTCAGAGAGTGGTATTGATTCAAATAGCATTTAAGATTAGTTCCTGCAACACACACACCTCTCAAATGCCTTCAAATCTTACAGTTTGTATACAAAAGGCACTCAAGAGAAGTTTTCCTAAAATCAATAACAATCCTAAAAATGTACAAGCCAATACCAACAAGAACTTGTAAAGACAAAAGAAACCTTTCCACACTGTCAATAATAAAAAGTATTATTTATTCTGCCATGCTGAGGAAAGTCTGTTTTCTCCTTCTAGGCTCTTTGTAAAATTTAGTTCAGTTGACTGTAGCCATAGTTCACGTGTACGACAGAGGTGATCAAGAAGTTATTTGTGAAGAGAAGGGGGGGACTCTTGACTTTTCTCTCCCCAAGACTGAACATTTTGAGGGAGCTGGTTTAATTGGCCCACAGATTTCCTGTGGTAGGCAGGCTGTTGTCTACTTTAGTTCTACTCTTGAGAAGCTTTGCTGAACTCTGTCTGTAGCAAATGCACTATAATCATATTGGCATTTCAGACTCAGAGAAAAGAAATCATTAATTAACATGTACATTATTGAGCACCCACAGTATATATAGGATTCCACTGTGGGAATGGCAGTGAATAGACAATTTATTAATCACTTATTGCTACAAATTCAAACCATACTGACAAATAATATTAGTCATGTGATATATTTTTAAAGGACAGAACTGCTTTACTTATACTAATCTCATGTTTCCTTCCCTCAGCTTGAAGTTTGAAAAGACTGACATTTTCCTGTGGGTTAATGCAATCAAATACTACTATTTTTAAAACACACTTCATGACAATGAATCGTGTACACACAGATGGGAAGAAATGGGAAGCGTAGCTGTCCAGATGGAAGCTCTTCAGAACAGATGCCATCATTAAGATGTGTGCTCTGGAGGAAGAGAGGGAGAACAGTGTAGTTCTTAATGATTATGGCTGGTTTCTAATTTACCAGATACCTGAATCTGTGGGGGAGTCAGATCACATTTAGGCAGAGGCATAAAGCCTCTGCTTCATATAGTACGATTTGCAAGGGAGTGAGGAACATGGATACATGCGATTTTAAGTACTGTTTTAATTAACTGCTGGACATGAACTATCTGCCTCTAGAAATCCTGAGATAGTCACAGCAGTAAAAAGATACAGAGACCTCACAAAGATCTTGGTCCACCAGTCTTACAGTTTTCATTTTCTCTCCTCTACAGGTTGATAGAAACATTTCAGCTAGGAAAAATTTTATCGGCTAATATTATTTTCCTCAATATCTTTTTCTATTAAGCTGATAAATCTTTAATATGCTCTCACTTTCTGCATTTCTTAGATTGAAAATTGATCTTTTGCCTGTGCTAGTCAAAGAAAGGAAAATTCTTGACAAAAGAAATATTTTGGTTACAATAGATTAGAAGGGAAAGACTTGAATGATGAATTCTACCTATGTCTGCCCTTTTTTTTTTTTTTAAGAAGCGCCATGCATACATTTGCTAAAATGTCTTGCCCAACACTCAAAAGTTAAAGCCACACTTGCCATGGACTTCTCTCTGGATAGCTTGACAAACCTGAGGTATACTTGAAATTTAAGCAGGGTGGGTAAAAGAGCCAGTAAGCCTGGGGAAGGTGGTAGAGCCAGATCCATGCTGGATAATACTGGCCAATGAAATTGTCTTTATGAGAGATGTAAGATGTCATGATGATATGAAATGCTATTCCTAAACTGTGGTCTTTATGGTTAAGATTCTGGTGGAGCAGCAAAAATAGAACTAAAAGAGATCTAAACTGGGGTCTGATAGAAGCTGCCAGTTGCATCAATGCTGAAAGTTAGATCTCAGCTCACTAAATGCAACATGGAATTAGAAGTGATGTAATGCAGTTTCAGACCAACATTCACACCCACTGAGAAATGGAGAAGTGAGGCCATTATGTGGATAATGAAGACAGATCTTTCTTTATTGGAGATTTAGAAGACTAGAAAGGCAATCTTTAGACTGGAATGGTTAAAAGTGCTAATGGGGACAAGAGGATGCACTAAAGCACAACTACTATGAGGTCATGTAGTCAGGCCAAGGGAGTCATATTTTGTGGAAATAGATATGCAGTGAGAGAGATGTTTATTGTGGTAATACCAAATGAATATACTGAAAAACATCAAAATATGTAATAATCATAAACAGTTCAAAAAAAAAGTAGACATTAAAAATATGAGGGTTGTCTAGAAAGTATACAGTCATGTACTATAAAAAATAGATGCATTTATGGCTGGGTGTTTATTTTTTTTGACAGCCCTTTATGTGGGTGTATGTGTATATGTACATGTGTATGATTTTTAAATCATGTGAATTTGTGCTTATTTTAAAACAGTGGCTAACAATTCTTAAATGAGATGACAATTGGAATTTAGAGATGCTATTTTAAGCTTTGCAAATCAGGCTCAACTGTACAGGTTGCTTTCACTATGAAGATTCTAACTTCAACACTGTCCCACCAGCCCTGTAACTGTTAACAGTCATGGGCCTGATGTGAATATCTTCTTGCAAAGTGCAGAGTTCTGAATCAATTGCAAGTATTTAAAAAATCTAAAGTACTTAAAAGAAACTTTATAGATGACAAATATCATCTCCTCATTTTGCCAACTCTACTAATCACAATGTTTAACTGATTACTAAAATATAAGCAGAACATTTGTGTTAATCAGATGTATGCAACATAGGACTTAAAGGTCTTATTTCACTGAGGAGTACAAAGTAGTCTATGCAGGGCCGTGGCTTATCCCACGACCTATAGTCAGAGAAACCCGGATGAGATTACGTGTGACTTCTACCTGCACTGTAATATTATGCAAATGACTTCTAAATACTACGTGCCTGAATTTCTCCATTCAGGCATCTAACAATAATACTTGATCTTTAGGTGTTGTAAGGATTAAATGAAATAATAAAGTACTTACAAGAGCCTGACCTATAAGATATACCCTTTTATTTTGTTATATTTTAATGGACATTATTCTGACATGACTCTAATTTAGTAGATATAGTTTGGGAGCATTATTACAGAAGGCTTTACATAGAACTCTTCAAATATTACATAATTAAACATTACATAACAAAGTCATATCCAAATCAATAAAATATTACATAATATGGCATCATAATGAAATAGATGGCACGTATGTTACTGTAAGTTAACTTTGCAAATATCTATCTCTGGATGTTTTGGGGAAATAAGTGAGTCCAATTGTTTATCTTCAATGAATAATCTAATTTAAAGGAGAGTAATGCTGAATTTATTCATTTATTGATCAGTGTATTTATGCAGATATTTTTTCATGGATTCAATGATCATATTTCCTCTTTCTAGAATCTGAACTATGAGACCCAGAAAGAAATTTTAATCAGTGGGAGGCTGAACGATCATCAGTTTTTTAACATTTTATTTTATTTATTTATTATTTTTATTTTTTTTATTTTTTTTT
>PVKE010042442.1:0-13748 GCA_004027555.1 Craseonycteris thonglongyai
CTTAGCCAAAAGGCTGAGAAGTGAGTCACTGATTGCAGTTCAAGCAATTTTGACTTGTGTTTTTAGGTTGTGTTCTCAGATTCATCCCTTTCGATTAACTATCTTTTCCACCCAGCTGAGATTTTTAAAATATTGCCCTGTTATTTCCTAGTAAAACAGTATTCCCTATGTGTTTCTTAAAGAATCAGTAAACTCTAAAATTATTGCTCTGTCAAACATTTATAAATGTAATTAATTCATTTTCTTGATTTCACAGGTGTGATATCACACATACAAACTATAATATACAGACCTGCTTCATGGCAGGGAGCACAAGTGTTTAGCACAGCAATCTATTACACCACACACACATGATTAATTAACATGTGCAATAAAGCCGCACTCATTAATTGGAAAATTAAATTAAACCCCCTTGTGTATAAATAAATCACACCCCCAGTTATAGAAAGGCACTTATATTTTTATCATTAAATTTATACTTTAGTATTTGTTTAGTAAATGCAATGGGACTATTCTATAATTTATTGTAGCAAAGATTTGGCTATCCCAGGAACAAATTCCTTGTCCTAAAGCCTTTATACTTCAAGCCCCACAGAATAGTGTTGGAACTATTATTATCCGTCACTTGGTCACTAACATTTCATGCCAAAGGACACATGGTTTACATGGATAAATGTTTTGGAGGCTGACAGGATTGCACATAGAGCCTATTAATAGGGAAACCTTTTAGCTGAGTTTCAGACAAAAAGTCCTCTTGAACACAAAATGCTACTCTTACCTGTTTTTGTCTTTCTGAAAGGCTGAGTAGGCTACTATCAATCTCCACATTCCAATTTTTCTCAGCTGGAAAGTGAGATAATAATAAGATCTATCTCATCAGGCTGTTGGGAGGATTAAATAAAGTAACAGACATGAAGTGTTTGCCACAAGTCCTGCCACACAGTGGGACACAAGCTACAAGAAGCTGAAATGCTCCACCAATTCACTGACGCCACTGAAATCATGATAATGAGGCCCTACTACGTGTCAGTCACTCTGAGGGATGCTTTTCTGATCTCATCCCAAGCAATCCTCACAGTTCTGATAGACAGTAATCATTATTCCCATTGCACACATAGACACTGTTATAATGTATAGGAATCTGGCACAGAGAGGTTAAGCAGCTCTCCCCAGGTGGCACAGACTCTGGCACAGGGATTCCAAGTGATTAAGGTCTATGTTCTTTCTCTGATCAAGAAAAGCTGATCAAAAACAAATGCAGAAGAAGAAAAACTTTTTGTCCTAGAAAAATATCCGAAGTCCCATACATTTCCATGATGTCCTTCTTAGAGGTTCTCGGAGAATTTTTATACATAATGTTATAAAACTGCAATATTTTTAACAATATCATCAAGTATCAATAGAGTCAATGATAGAAACTAGAATATTAAACGTCTTTAGCATCAAATTAATGAGTGTCAGAGTAACTTTGGAACCTTGAAAGCTATCTCAGCTCAAATTTTCTCTGCTACACACATGGGAAAAAAGATACCCACTCAAATTCTTCTATTTGTCAAATTGTTCTGGTAAAACTAGCAGGATGTCTAATCTAGTTTTTAAAAAAAGAAGAAAAGAATTGGTTTGCAATACAAACTACACGAGAACAAAGATGCTTTTATCTGCATTTACACAGAGATTTTTTTTAATGTTTACTTGTAATATGATTAGTGTTTGAAAAGATTTATCTAGTATAAAAATAGTTTCAAAGTTGTAAAAAATGTTTAAATAAATAAGAGGCTCTGAGAACCATCTAGCATTTACAACATTGTTAAGTACTGATTGAAGTGTCATTTTTGTAATGCTTCTAAAATTTCCTGCATAAACTAGTGCCCTTATATGTCTAGATGAACCGTTTCTCCATTGCAAACAGTATTTATTCTTGGCTCTTAACAAAGACGAATACCTCGAACAAAGGATTAGTATTAGCAGTTCTTCAACAAATGGTAAAAATTCATTATGACCTTCTCCTTAATCTATTTTATAGTTGGACACAGGAAAATAGAATAAGAATTTCAAGGGGGGTGGGGGGGGGGTTGCATTTTATTGTATGTAAGTCAGAGAGATTTCTTCATACATGCGTGGATAACTTTCAGGTATGTATAAATTAAAAGATCTTTTAAAACTTAATGGTTTAAAATTTTTTAACATATATACATATATAAATACGTAGAGGACATTAATAATATTTTGTATTTGTCTCAAACTCAATGCAGCCAGATTCTTTGACTTCTGTGTTTTGTATTTGTTATCCCTCAGAATACCTAAGATTCTAAAATGCTGGCATACTGAAACATCACCATTAGGATAGTTGTTACATATTTAATTTCATGCTCCACTCAGCATAAAGCAGTTGTGGGACTACAGACCAAAACAAATTAAGTGGCTTCTTAGATAATTTCCTGCTTAATTGAAAGCAGGTAGCTTTTTAAAAGTAATAATTGGCTTTGTTTCAAATGATTGTAAGGTTATTATTATTTTTTTTAATGCATGGCTATAGAATAACTTTCTACTTAGTCCAAGCCCAATGGGTTGGGAATCTCCCACTGAGTCTAAGGAATGTGAAGGTGATTTAGTGCTGGTAGCAAATGAATACAAGCTTGCCATGGAGGTGTGTGGATGAGGGGACATGGGGCAAAGTGAGGAATATATATAATGTGTGTGTGTGTGGATATATATATGTAGTGTATTATTATGTTATGTATTTATTATATATTATATATATATATTGTTTATATATTTGACATATTTGTGTATAGTTTGTGTGTATATATACATGCACATATACATATGTGTATACATATATTTAGTTATCATTAACATGGACAATAGATTGTGTTTCCTGCTACTTTATCATTGATCTAATGCTAGCAGGTGGTCTACTATGCGAATGGTAGCACCAGTTCCCATCAGGCCTTCCTCATTACAGTGCAAAACTGGCCATCAACTGTGATACACTCTCACTTCTAGAGATATAGTCTGAGGAGTCAATATAAACATAATAATAAGGAGACGTGAAAGGAATTTGGTTCGACATAAATGCCTATAAAAATGAGTGGGCTATGGACTTCTGTATTGTCAGAAGTGAATAGTCAGATTAAAAATAAAAATTAATTAAACCTCCTAAAAAGTTTTTAAATTACATGAAAGAAAGAATGCTTTCTTCTTGTCCAGATTTAATAGAAAAACGGAGAGACAGAGAGGCAGAAAGAGACAGAGAAAAAGAGAAAGAATTTTTTAGAACCAAAGATTTTTAAATACTACAAGGGAAAACGAGTATATATTAAATGTTTACATTCATCTATTGCCATGGCAATTCATGCAACTACTTACAGGGAGCTTTAGTGCCCTAGAGCTATGGAATAAATGCTAAGATATGCCCTTTGGGTATTTACTGAAATTCTAACTTGCCTGCAGTCTTTCTAGGCCCCTGATTCTATTGTCTATTCCATTTTGAATTGCTGTTGTCAGTCAGAATACACTTTGAACCATTAGATACGCAGTTACAATGAAATATAATAACAAATCAAATTTTCTTTTTCAATACTTAAAACCATCCCATAGTACTAAACGCTAAGTTCTCCAATTTTATGGCATTTCCAGGGGTGTTTGTCCAGTCATTTAAAAGAAAAATCAAAGGAAGAAAAGTAGAAAGGGAGAAAGAAAAGAAGAAAGGGAGGAAGAGAGGGGGAGGGGGACAGGAAGGAGGACAGGAGAGATGCAAGATTGCCCACAGAAGAGCCATGAGTGAGTCTGGTAGTCATTGGAGATATTCACCTGAGATTTCAATTTTCCACCTTAAAGGCACAGGGTAGAACAATACTTCCTGAGCTACCTGAACTTGGACATGGTAACACAACAAGCTTTGATGATTGGAAGATGAGCTCAACTGATGTATATCACTGCCAGACAGAAGCCTTTCAGAGCCAATGTAGGCTACAAGGTCTGACAATTACATTCACGAACTCATCCTAGAAAAAGTGCTACGTACCTAGTTGCTGAACATCACTATGATCAGCTTCAAAGCACTCCCCTTGGGAAGCTATGCACTGACACCAGCACTTAGTTCACCCTTCAAAGCAACTCTGGAACTCTTTTTCTGGAATGGTCATCAGAGCCATCACCATATTACCCTTGATGTCCTCAATGTTATCAAAATGTCTTCCTTTCAATATTTCCTTTATCTCTGGGCAAAAAAAAAGTCAGAGATGCCAGGATGGCTCAGTGGGTTAAGTGCTCACTTTGCAGCCACAGGTTCTGGGAATCAAATCCCAGTCCAAGCCCCAGCCCCTGCCTATGCAGACCCAAATGCTTCCCATGTGGGAGAACTCGGTTTGGTTCCCACCCTGTGTGTCCCCATATCCACCTGTGTGGAATGAAACTACATGGAAAACTGATGATGTACAGCTGTGGAAACTGCTCTGGGCCCTCCCTTTTATCTCTTTCTCTCTCTGTCAAAAAAATAAATTTTAAAAAGAAAAAAGAAAAGTCATTGGGGTCATATCAGATGAATAGGGACGGTGTTCCAATACAGTTGTTTCCTGGCTAAAAAGTCCCTCACAGATAGTGCCGTGTGAGCTGGTGCATTGTTGTGATGCAAGAGCCATGAGTTGTTGGCCAAAAGTTCAAGTTGTTTTTGTGTTTTTCACACAGCCTTTTCAGCACTTGCAAATAGTCAACTTGGTTGACTGTCTGTCCAATTGGTACAAATTCATAATGAACAATCCCTCTGATATCAAAAAGGGCTAGTAAAATAGTTTTGATTCTTGATTTGGACTGAGGGAACTCCTTTGGTTATGGAGAACTGGCTGACTTCCACTGTGCAGTCGGACACTTTATTTCAGGGTCATATTGGTACACCCATGTTTCATCACCAGTGATAAAGTAGCCTAAAATATCATCTTGCCTCTCCAAAAGGTCTTGGCAAACTTCAACTCTCCTTTGCTTTAGTTCATTGGTCAGCTACTTTGGGACCATTTTTGTACACACCTTTCTCATGCCAAGATTTTCAGTGAAGATTTTCATGTTTCTCTCTTGATGTTTTACTTGGTCTGTTATGCTTCTCAAATTCAGCTGATGATTTTGATGCACAATTTGACAAATTTTTGGCAATGTTTTTGTCAGTTCTGCTCATTACTGGCCACCCTGACCTCTCTTCATCAGTAATGCTCTCTCTTTCCTCAGAAAAACATTTAATCCATTGATACACTGCCATTTTCTTTATGGAGTTATCCCCATAAACTTGGATTAACCTGTCCCTGATTTCATTTCCACTCTTGCCAAGTGTAACAAGAAATTTAAATGTTTGTTCATTGCTCTAATTCAAGCTCTGACATTCTTGAAACAGCACACAAAATCATGCAACAATAATGAATGCCACTCAGCAAGACACTGCCACACATCGACATGAACACAGCTGTCAGATACTGATATACCAAGGTTATGAAACCTTACCGAGTTGTTTGTACAGTGCTGCCAATGTAAGTGCATGGTGGTAAGTTCACAAATTTAATTGTCAGACCTCATATACCTTGATTTCTGCCTTCTTTGTGCCACATCAACAGACATCTCTCCAGATGGTGGAGGCTCCATCAGCCTTAGTGAAACTGAAAAGGAGAAGACGTGGGTCACATCTTTAGCCAACCCACATTGGACATGTAGAGAAGCCATGATGGATATGTAATAGAAGCAAGAAATAAACCTTTGTGTCTATAAGCCACTAAGATTTTAGTTGTTAGATTTTACTAACCTACCCCATCCTAACTAAATGGTGAGCAATATAAGAAAAAGAACTCAACTTGCTGTAATAATTACCATAAAGTTAAAAGGAAGAAACAAAACCAAGTAAGGAGAATAGAGATTGTATAAGAGTCTATAATGTTCTAAAAAGAGAATGAAATTGAAAATGCAAATACTAACAATGACTGGTCTACATACTGAGGACTAACAGAATTCCATCAGCTTCCCCATAAGGTATAAAGACAGTCCTAGGGGATATTAGTTTTGAAACTGGAGAGGACATTTACCCGCTCTCTAACACCTTTTGGCATTCTTCCAATACAACTTCGCTCAGTGCTCAACACAATTTTTCAGGAAAAATCAACAGGAGTTAGTGGTTACTTGACTGTGTAATAGAAAAAATTAAAAGATGAGGCCACAGTTTCTGGCTTGAATAGCTGAATTAATGATCATCCTGTTTAATGAAATGGAGAATACAGATGAGAAGGGAATTTGGACATGGTGAGATTGAAAACCCTGTGACAAATCCAAACAGAGACATCCAGTGATAATTAGAGACCTAATGCATTCATCTGCAGCTTAAGGGTAAGATTTAAGCTAAAGACACAGATTTGGAACTTTTCACTTTTCCTCACTACTTTGAATTGGATAAGATTATTTAGGGTCAGTACATATAGAAAGAAGATGGCAGAACCTCAAGTTATACCAACATGTAAGGAATAGGTAAAGGAACTCTCAAAAAAGAAGAAGGAAGTAAAGAGAAGTAAAAAGAATTTTACTTAATGAAATGCCTGTGCCCCTTGTCTCTGACTATTCTTCCAGTCCTGCAATTCCTACTTATGGTTTTATTTCCCTCTCTGTTCAATCACACTGCAGTCATTTTCCCATCTCTTATGCATAGTCAATAGTCTTTCTTATTGGCTTATACCACTACCCTACCATACCTTCTGCCTTGAATCAATAAAAAGAATGCACATTTCTATTTTTACAATTAATCTTCCCTAGAACTAACTTTCTGGCTAGGACTGACTTAAAGGTTAAGAGGCTTCCAGAGTAATCCCTTTGACTCAAACACCCAGCCCAAGTATTTAGCTTCCATAATCGCTATATAAGTATAATATGATAGTGAGCATGACCATGGAAAGAAAGAACTAATAGTTCAACATATATTATATACATGTTTAACTGTGTATTATGTCTTGCTCTGTAGTGTATCTTTTATCTATAGCAGATTCACTTTTGAAAACAGCACGAATTGATTTTCGTTGACCCTCAAAGAGCGGAAAACCTTGCCCAAGATTTTATCTATAATACAGACATCGTGCTTCCAAAAGCCTTGTCCGTGCTGCCAGCACAGCTGCCTTCCAACGTTCCCCTTCAAAGGCTTGTTACTGTTGGGCAAGAGAAATCCACGTGCGGTAAAATGATGGGAATAATGATTCCAAACCTAGCTAGGCTGACCAGACATACCGTTTTAAATGGGACAGAAAACAACGGTACTCTCCTGTTTCAAACAGTACGTATGGTCAGCCTACTGACACTTTTGAATATAGGCCAGTGAGAATAGGCTGACCATCTGTACCATCTGAAATGGGACAGTACTGTTGTTTTCTGCCCCATTTAAAACAGCACATCTGGTCAACCTAAACCTAACAGAAATAGCGACCCCTTCATATCTACAACATTGAACAGGTAGACACAGCTCAGTGGCTCTCAACTGTGCCTGGACTTTTAAAAAAATCACCTGTGGTGCTTTCAGAAAACACTGGGCCTTCATTTCTACAAAGATGGACTAAAAGCACCTTTCCCTATTCTTCCCCCTAAGTACAGTGAAAAACTCTGGACATTATCTAAAAGATAAGCATAAGAACAGTAAAAAAAGTGTGAAGAGATGTAAGCAAACCAGCTAGGGGACTTGGTACCTGCAACATATAACAGTGAATTCTCTGGGTTTTCTTTTTGCCTTAAACATCCCGGATGAGGTGCTGGGGAAGCCAGCAATCTAGAATTGCCAGCAAGCAAAGACAGTGGGGAAGAAAAAAAAAAAAAAAGCCTCAACAAAAGCCTGCTCTCTCTAGACAAAGGAGAAAAGAAGCAGGCTAGCCAGACAGAAAATGCTTAGACAGTACTGGCTTTACTCCAGCCAAACAGCACAGAGAAAAATGTGGCTCCACCCCCACCCCCACCAACAAAATACAAATGGGAGCCTCGACTTTCACCTTTCAAGGTACTCCAACACTCACTCCTTCCTAAGTGGTGTCAGAGAAGGAAAGCGGGGAGCTGGGACTTGCAGCCCCACAAGGCAATAAGCAGCCCCCACCGTGGTGTCCACAGAGACCATGTGAGGAACCCAGACTTCTACTCTGCTCAGAAGTAATAAAGTGGGCCTTCCTCCCCCACAAGCATGGTTTCAGAGAAGCTTAGTGGAGAGGCAGGACTTTCAGCAGCAGTAACGAGGCTGGCCCAACTGCACCATGTCAGTAGAGGCCATGGGGCAATGAGGTTCCTTCCAGGCAGGGTGATATCAGCAGAGGCCTGGAGGGGAACCAGTACTCCCACCTGCTTCCCAGCAGTCATGAGAAAACCCTTCCCACCAGATGTCACCAGAAGCATGGATTTTCCACCCCCACCATGCAGCAGCAAAGCAGCATCGTTCCCCCTTGCCCCAACTGTACTTCAGGGAGATCTGCTACCACATAGGCTCTAAGTAAGAGCCAGAGTCTCAACATGATCCTCAAAATGTCCAAGTTTCAACTGTCAATTACTCTTCGTAACCAGAATCAGAAAAATCACAACTTGAATGAGAAAGACAATTAAGAGAAATCAACACTGAGATGACAAAGCTGTTAAACTTATCTGTCACAGGCTGTAAATCAACCATCATAAAAATGCTTCAACAAGCAATTATACTTGAGACAAATTAAAAAAATAGAAAATCTTAGCAAAGAAAACAAAGACATAAAAAATGAATCAAAAGAAAACTGTAGAACTAGAAAAGATTACCACAATGAAAACTAAACGAATGATCTCAACAGCAGAATGAATGGAACAAAAGAAAGAATCAATACACTTGAAGATAATAATAAAAACTACCCAATCTGGAAGATAGAGAGCAATAGAATTTTTTAAAAAATGAGCTTAGCCTCAGGGTCCAGTAGGATAGGATGATAACAAAACATCTAACATTCATGTAGACCAGCCTGGGGAAAAGAAAGAGGTCAGGGCTGAAAAAGTATTTTAAAAAATTGGGGAAGCCAGGATGGCTCAGTGGGTTAAGTGCTCACTTTGCCACCCCAGGGACAGAGGATCGAATCCCGGCCCCGGCCTGTGCAGACCCATATGCTGAACTGGGGAGTGCTCCCAGTTCAGTTCTCACCCGGGGCGAGACCTGGGCCCAGTTCCTGCACTGGGCAGCCCCGCGCCCACCTGTGGAATGAAACTACGTGGAAAAACCAGTGATATGCAACTATGGAGACTGTTCTGGGCCCTCCCCTTTTTCTCTGTCTCTATCTCTGTATCTCTCTCTCTCTGTCAAAAGCAATAAAAATAAATCTTTAAAAAATAATAATAATAATAATGGCTGAAAACTTCTCAAATTTATCAAAAGATACTGACAAAGAAACTTATAAAGCTAAGTGAACAACAAGTAGGATAAACAAACAGACCAACAAAAATTCATACTAAGGCACATTACAGATGCTCCCTGATTTATGATGGGGTTATGTCCCAATAAACTGATTATAAGTTGAAAATATCTTAAGTCAAAGATGCATTTAATACACTTAACCTACCAAACATCACAGCTTAGCCTAGCTTACCTTAACCATGGTCAGAGCACACATTAGCCTATAATGTGTGGCTATTATGGACAATTATTTTCAATTTCATCTCAATAGTAATTGCCTTCTTCTTCTCACCAGAAGCAGGACACCCAGAAGAGCCTTTTGTAGACATGATGGGAGGTAAAAACTCAACATCCAAAAAATTCTATCACCACAACACTCTGTAGAATCCGGTTGTTTATCCTCATGATCGAGCAGCCGACTGGGTGTTGTGGCTCACTGCCGCTGCCCAGCATCATGAGAGAGTACTGTACCATGGTAAAGTTGAAAAGCAGTAAGTTGAACCATCGTAAGTTGGGAACCATTTGGATAGTCAAACTTTTGAAAACTAAAAAAAAAGAACAAATCTTCAAAGTGGCAAGAGAGAAGCAACACCTTATTTACAGAGGATTAAACAACCAAAATGACAGATTTCTCATCAGAAACTGTGGAGGACAGAATTTCAAGTCATGAAAGAAAAGTGCTGTCAACCCAGAATTCTATATCTAGGAAACAATATCCTTCAGGAATGAAGGAGAAATCAAGGCATTCTCAGGTGAAGGAAAACTAACATAATTTATCACCAGCAGACCTATCCTAAAAGAATGGCTGAAGAATTCTCTGAACAGAAAGCAAATGATAAAAGAAGAAATCTTGAAAAATCAGGAAGGAATAACAACAGAAATAATAATATGGAAAAGTGCAGTATGTTTTCCTTGTCCTCTTGAGTTTTCTAATGTTTGACTATTGAGGCAAAATTGATAACACCGTTTGATAAGATTCTAATTGAATATACAGGAAATATTTAAGAAATTATATTTTAGGTGAAGAAAAGTAAAGGAATATAAAGAGAGTGATAATTCAACATTTCACATAAACTGGTAAACTTTTAATACCAGTAAACTGTGATTACATATAACGCAATACTTAGAGCAACCACTAAAAATTCTATACAGAAAGATGCACTCAAAAACACTATAGATAAATCAAATTGGAATTTAAAAAATGTTCAAGTAGCCCACAGGAAAGAAAAGAGAGAGAGAGAAGGAAAAAAAAACACACCAAAAAACAGTAATGAAAAACAGAGAATATAAAATAAAAATCAAATCACAGACTTAAGCCATATGTCAATAATTACATTTTATTTCAACAGTCTAAGTAAACCCATTAAGAAAACAAGGTTAGAGGAATGTATAAAAAATAAAAGAGATGACCCAACTATCTGCTGTCTATAAAAAGCTCACTTCAAACACATAGGTAGGGGAAAAGTAAAAGGATAGAAAAGGTATATCATACAAGCATTAATTAAAAGAGAGTAGAAATGTCTATTTGAACATCAGAAAAACACTTCAGAGCAAACAAAGAAACAAACAAACAAAAAACACTAGGGACATTACATAATAATAAAAGTGTGAATTTACCAAGAAGACATAGCAATTTTAAATGAGTATGCACCAAAAAACAGAGCTGGAAAGTATGTGAAGCAAACACCGTTACAACTGAAATGAGAAACAGACAAATTCACAATTAGAGTATGGATTTCAATACTCCTTTCTCAACAATTGACTGAACAACTAAACAGAAAATCAGCAAAAATATAAAAGAAGTCAACAGCACCATCATCCACTAGAAGCTAATTGACATATATGGAACACTACCCAACAACAGCAATACTCTTTTCAAGCCACCACAGAATATAGACCAGAATAGATCATGTCCTAGACCATAAAACAAATCTCAAGGAATTTTACAGAACTAACAAATCTCAAGGAATTTTACAGAACTAAATCTTACAGAATGCATTCTCTGACAATAATAAAAATCAAACTAGGAATCAATGGAAGAAAGATAATAGGAAAATGAACACTTGGAAACTAAACAATATACTTCTAAATAATCCATGGGTCAAAGAAGAAATCTCAATGAAAATTTAAAAACACATTAAGCTGAATGAAAATGAAAACACAAGATACCAAAAATTTTGGAGTGTGGTGAATACAGTGCTGAAAGTGAAATTTATAGCACTCAAAGCTTATATAAGAAAACACAAAAATGTCAAACAAAAATCTAAGATCCTATCTCAAGAGCCTAGAAAAGGAAGAGCAAAACAAATCCAAAGGGAGCAGAGAGAGCATATAATAAAAGAACGAAAATCTATGACATTGAAAATAAAAAAAATAAAGATTTGTGAAACAAAAAGATGGCCCTTTGAAAAAAATCAAAGTGACAAATCTCTAGCAAGACAAAGAAAAGAGAGAGAAGACACAAATTAATAATATTAGGAATGAAACTCTAATATCTTATATCACTACAGATCCTGCAGACATCAAAAGAATGATGAGAGAACACTAAAGACATAGATTTGAAAACTCAGATAAACTGAACCAATTCCTCAAAAAGTACAAACTATCCCCAACTCACACGATATGACATCAGTTGAATAGCCCTACAACTTTTAAGGAAATTAGATGTGTAATTTTAAAACTCTAGAAAAAGAAATTTCCAGGCTCAGATTGTTTCATTGTAGAATTCTACCAAACTTTTAAAGAAGCATTAACAGCAACAATACACATTCTCTTCCCCAAAACAGAAAAGGCAGAACATTGTAGTTAATATCAGAAAGTCAATGCTATCCTAATGTCAAAACCAGACAAAGACAGTACAAATAACACAAAAATAAAACTACATTCTGAAAACTCTCATGAATATAAATGCAACAATCCTTAACAAAAATATTAGCAAATAGATTTTAGCATTATGTGAGCACAGAACAATATAACCATGACCTACTGATGTTTACTCTTGGATATAAGGCTAGTTCATCATTCAAAAAAACAATTATTATAATTTACGATATTAACAAGCTAAGAGAGAAAAATCACATTATTCTATCAATTCATGCAGAAAAAGCAGTTGAGAAAAATCAGTGTTCATGATAAAAACTCTCAGAAAACTAGGAATAAACGGAACTTCCTCAAATTGATTTAAAATAATAAAATAAAGCTACAATTAACTTTATCCTGATGAAAGATTGACTGCTTTCCCTCTAATATCAAGAACAAAGCAAGGATGTCCCATTTTATCATTGCTAATCAATGTAGTACCGTAAGTTTTAGCGAACACAATAAGAAAATTAAAAAAACAAAAAAACCTAAAACTTCCTATTTGCAGATGACATGATTCTCTATATTTAAAAAAGTCCTAAGGAACTTTAAAAAAACAACAAACAAAAACCCTAAGAAACTTAAAACAAAAACAAAAAAAAACAAACAAAAAACATCCTAGAACAAATAAGTGAGTACAGCAAGGTCACAGAATATAAGCTCAACATACAAAAGTCAACTAAATTTCTATACACTGTCAGAGAGTACATGTGAACAGAAATTAAAAACATAATACCATATGCAACTACTCAACAAAGTCAAATACTTAGGTATAAATCTAAACATGCTCAGAATTTAGATGCTAAAACTACAAAATACTAAAGAAAGAATTCAAATTGGAGAGGCTTACTGTCCTCACAGGTTAAGAGACCCTACATATTATAGAAAACATGTCAAATCTTCCCAAATTGATATTGATATTCAATATCAATCCTATCTAAATCCCAGCAAGAGTTTTTTGTGGGGGGAGGGAAATTTTTTATTTTTTTCATTCCAAAGTTTGTACAGAAAGACAGTGGGACTAGAATAGCTTTTTTTTTATTTTATTTTATTTATTTATTTATTTATTTATTTATTTTAATATTATTATATTTTATTGTTAAATTTAATGGGGTGACATTGGTTGGTAACAATCAGACAGTTTCCCAATCAACAACTCCACATCACATCACCCATGCATCGCATTATGTGCCCAGCTCCCAGGATCAGGTCCCCCTCCAACCTGATATATCTGGTGCCCACACCCCCTCCCCACACAACTCTCCCTCCCCCCTCCCCCCTCCTCCCTCCTCTCCAGGTAAACACCAAACCATTGAGTGTGTCCATAATGCTGGTGCCCTCTCCCATCTCCCCTCCCTCTCTCCCTCCCGCCTCCTCCCCTTCCCTCAGGCAATCACCAAGCTATTGGCTGTGTCCATAGGTCTCTGTGTCTTTGTAACTTTCAGTTTTATATTCCACCTATAAGTGAGGTCATATTTTTCCGGATTCT
>PVKE010042443.1:0-13724 GCA_004027555.1 Craseonycteris thonglongyai
CTCTATCTGTCAAAAAGTAAAATAGAAATAAATATGCACTGAAGACAAAAAGATAATTTCTCTCTATAAATGTGAAAAGATAAAAAAAAAAAACAATAAAAATAAATCTTTTTAAAAAATGTAACACATGTAGTAAGTAGATATAGCAAAAGTCATGAAGGTGGAAGACAAATGATTGAAATCTCAGAAACATTACCTTATAGAATGTTTCTGACTTCATATATGGCATGTTAACTTTCCCTCATTATGTCCTCAGATTTTAATAATCTCATAGGATAGTATGATGATTTGGTGTAAGAGAGACCTTGGTTCCAATTCCCATCTTTCCACTGTCTACCTTTATATGTTTGGTCAAGTTATCTAAATTCTACCTGAATTTTTTCATTTGTAAAATGAAGATAACATTAGCTGACTGAATGGAATGAATTATGGAGATAATGAACGCAGACTGCCTCATTGTGTCTAGCACAAAACAGGTTCAAAAAGGTGGTAATTATAATCAGAAAGGGTAGATATTAGTAAGTTAACCAAGTGTTTCATTTTAAATGGGACAGAAAACAAAGCTACTGTCCTGTTTCAAATAGTATGTATGTTCAGCATAGTCTCACTAGGCTAAATTCAAGGTGTTAATAGGCTGACCATACATACTGTTTGAAATGGGACAGTACAGTTGTTTTCTGTCCCATTTAAAATGGCGCATTTGGTCAACCTAGATATTGGACATCTTATTTTACAGGCAAAAAAATGTAGACTCAAAAGTTATGTGACCTTTGATAAAGTTAAGTAGTACCTACCTTGGGAGCAATCTTTTCTTGAGCATTGGTTTAAATTTTCAAAGCCACATTTCATTACATTTTTGATGAAAGAGTTAGCTAAAGACATATATGCAAAGGCTTTGGCTCTATTGCTGATTTTTGGTGCAGCATTTTATCTTAATAAAATGCTGGTTACCTTACATAGAAGGACATCAGTACTGATGATGCTATGAGTGTAAACTTGATTCTTGAGAGAATCTTTTCAATTTACTTTTGTGTGTGTGTGACTACTGAGTATAGTTATCACTCGTCTAAGTGCTGTTGGTGATAAGAGGAACTGAATGAGCAGGTGTAACAATAAAAAGTAATCTTACTATTAGAAAACAAAACTGAAAGTAGAAGCAATTTCTTCTTCTCCTCCACCCCCACCCCCACGCCACCCCACCCCCCGCTCCCCAAACCCCTGCTGCAGTAGTGGATTCAGGAAAACACTGGCTTTGGAGCAGTTGTGCTCACAGCTGTAAAGAGACTAGACATCAGGACTGGGGACCATATTAAAACAACTTTACCCAGAATTACTATTAACTCATGAGGCTACCATGCTGTACAGCCTCTCTGACCAGGACAGTTACATGAAACTGAACTCATGCTCTCTTGACAAATGTAGGGCTACAATCTCTAAGTGTGAAATTGTGTCAGATTTCTGGCATTGCTACAGTAATAAATAATCGGCTTCATTAAAAAAAATCCACCTCTGAACAGATTTAAGATCAGACTATATAACAGAAGTTAAATAGCATAATGAGGAGCTTGGAAATCATGATAGTGCATATACATGTGCAATCCTATGCACTGTCACCTCATCCTTCCTCACACATGGAGTCGATGTGGTCTACATCTACTCAATAATTACATTCAATTGGTTTCCTCAGTGACCATGCGTCTTACTGTGGCACTTATCCGCATGTACATAAAATGCCCTTTTCCACTGATGGTTTTTATTTGCCCTTAAAGTTGTGATTACGTTTGTATCACATCCCTCTTGAGCCATTCAATAGTAATTCACAGCATTCTTGTCACAGGGTTGATTATGCAGTTACATATGAGTATTGGCTACGATAGTTCCATGTGGATGTTCACAAAGATGAAAGTTTGAAAGTCACAAAATGTCATCAGTGTAAGTAATTGTAATTACTGAAGACAAGAGATTAAATCTACTTGACATGAATTTTTGACCAATATATCTATACATTCTAGAGCGCCTTTTATGTAATTTGTGATCTGATTTCTTGACAAATTAGACACGTAAACAGGAAATTATCTTAATAAAAAATAATGGTGATGTATTTGTTCAAAACTGCCTGAGATTTCTTAAAAAGTAAGATGTTTATGAGAAACACATGATTCTGGTAGAGAGCTAGAACTCTAATAAAATGGTTGATGTACTAGAGAAGCCAAGACATTTGATAAAAACAGGAGTTTCAATGTGAAGAGTGAGGCAAAGTGTCAAGTTGCCCAGGAGAGATGAAACAGGTTCATAGAGATGTTTATTGCAAACATCTTGATTTGTGGCAAGCTCATTTGCCCCAGGAAGTCGCTGACAGTGGGGGAGGAAATGGAGCAGATACTGTACTTGCATCTGGCACTGATCGAGACACAACAGCAATCAAAACCCGGGAGCTGACATTCAATCATTAAAGATCCCAGCCGTTTGTTCTGTGCACCTACCTGACATTCAAAACATCTCAGACAAAGCAGAACCCCAATTTCCTAAGCAAGAAAACAGGAAACTGCGATGTCTGAATGGTTTTATCTAAGCTCAGATTGGAACCATAATAGCATTAAAATAGAACGGGTTTAATAATAAATCTTGGCAATATCACCGCGGTCTACAGAATAGTGAATTTTTCAAGTTCATTTGCTCTACCTCCTTTTAAACAGGATACAAGTGTACTATGTATGCATATACAATGATGCCATTATATTGCGGCAGTAGTGGGAGAAATGTCTATGGCATGATTAATTGTAGAACAGAATTACTTGACAGCAGAGCTGTCAAATATCAAAACACTTGCCAGGTTTTGAAATCAGACAAGTTGAGGAATGTATATTGTTGCTATAACTGAACTCAATCCACAATTTGAGTAAAAATTAACTCTTTGTAGTGCCTTCCTCCTTATTGGCACAATGTCAAAAAACAAAACCAAAAACCAAATTCCTCCAGAGAAATGTTTACATGTACACAGGAATTCAAGATTGAAGACTGATAAATAAATAAAGTGACAGCATTTGTAAAGTGTTCTGAAGTTTGCTTAGAGCTTCCACGTCCATTATTATTTTTTTAACTCTCTAACAACCTTATGAGACTGATTGGGCAGGCATTTCAATTCATTTTTCTCTGAGGCCTACTCTGGGCCAAGTATTATGCTAGACACTTAAGACAAAAAGATAAATTAGATGACATCTCTGTAGCCAAGCAATTTAACAAATAAGGAAACTGAGTTTCAAATGGAGCTTATCTAGTAATTATTACTCTAGAGCCCAAACCCTATATCTTTAGACTGAAAATGTGATGCTTTTATCTGTTTACTATGTACTTCTAAACAGAATGAGGTCACAGTAGTCAAGAAACACATTTTTGTTGAAAGCTGGTTTCCAGAGCACTCTAAATTTCATACAGTGAAAACAGCTTAGCAGATAATTCAAAGATCAGCTGCCTATTGAAGCAAAGGTTTTAGACCACTAATTTTATTTCCTTTAGCAGCATAGGTGAATAAACTTGCATTACGAGTAAAACAGCAAAAGGTTCAGCTTTGATATGTAAAGAGTTTGAAAGAATCACTCTTAGCTTTATAATAAGAGCTGCAAAAACTGAAAATCAATGATTTTTTTTTTTTGACCCATCAGAGAAATAAGGTTGCAGGGCAAAAAGTCACCCCAAAACCAGAAGAGACAGGTGCATTCGGAACGATATGGCTTACCAGAAACAAACCACTACAGAGCCATAAACTGGTAGGGACACTTCATGGTAACATTCTTAAATTTCTGGAAACTGAATGAGGACCACCTGAGACTTAAAAAAAATCCTGGAGGCCCAGTCTTAGGGGGAGAGGGGAGCCACACTTTCATGGGTTTTATCTCCAGGAACCCTCGTGGGATCTCCCTGTGAAGATTGGAGAAAAATTCCTTTGTGTTTTGGGCAGGGGTAGGGTCAATATAATCATTTTTAAATATCCCAGGGGAAAGGCAACTATATAAATCATGTTGATAGGCTGTATCCTTGTTGTGATGTGATGAGAAAGACACTTTCCCTTTGCACTCTTCCTCTTCAAAACTGTAATCCCAATCTAATCATGAGAAAAATACTGGACAGACCCCAGTGGAGAGAGATCTACAAAATGTCTCACCAGTATTTCTCAAAATTGTCAGTCATCAAATACAGAGGATGTCTGAAAAACTGTCAACAGTCAAGAAGAGGCTAAGAAAAATGATGATTAAATATTACATGATTTTGCTAGAACAGAAAAAGATATTAGGTGAAAATGAAGGAAATTTGAATAAAGCATGAACTTTATTGAATAATAATAATGTATTAATTTTGGTTCATTTATAGTAGTAAATGCACCTTAATAACCATGAAAGGAATTAGGTGTGAGATAAGTGGAATCTTTCAGTACTATCTTGATGACTTTTTTGATCCTCTAAAATTATTTTAAAAACAATGGGGGAAAAATGTAAACAAACAGAATGAACTGGGTTTTGAAATAACTTCTTAAATTCCTTGGGAAATATGTATGTTGGAAAGTAGCATTGGTTAGGACTGATAGTACAGTTCTCTGTCTTAGAAGATGTCTTTCTTTGACTTGTGTTTTGGGAGAGGCACTTCAGTAGCGAGGAAGAAAGTGGTCCCCCATAGAAACTATGTCACAATTAATGATGTACAACTATGGAGACTGCTCTTGGCCCTCCCCTCTTCTCTCTCTCTCTCTCACCTTCTCTCAAACAATAAAATACATCTTTAAAAAAGGGGGTGGGGTGCTGGGACAGCTCAGGAGGTTGAATGCTTGCCTCCCAATCATGAGGTCCGGGGATCTAATTCTGGTCCCAGCCTGTGCAAACCCATATGCTGAACTGTGGCACAACCAATAACTGCAGGCATGCAGCAAAGGTTCTCACCTCCCATGTCGGAGCGCCCCTGGTTCATTTCCTGCCCCAAGTGGCCCCACATCCACCTGTGTGGAATCAAATTGCGTCACAACTAATGACATAACTATGGAGACTACTCTGGAACCTGGCCCCCTTCTCTCTCTTTCACCTTCTTTCAAACAATAAAATAAAAAAATAAAAAAAGTGGTCCCCCATTTAGTCATCAAGATTGATAAATCATTCCTTTATATCCTGGAGTCACAGATTTTCAAAGCAGAAAATGGTGATTGGAAATGCAGTCTGGGGAAGCCGGGATGGCTCAGTGGGTTAAGCGCTCACTTTGCAGTGCTGAGGACCAAGGATCGAATCCCGGCCCCCGCCCGTGCGAATCCATATGCTGAACTGGGAGCTCCCCCAGTTCAGTTCTCTCTCTGTCTCTGTATCTCTCTCTGTCTCTGTATCTCTCTCTCTCTCTCTCTCTCTCTCTCTGTCAATAAATAAATAAATATTAAAAAAAATTTTTTTTTAATAAAAAATAAAAAAAAAAAGGAAATGCAGTCTGTCACAAAGGAAACAATCTTCTCCCTGTTTACATTATATGAACACTAGAAGAGACCATAGATACAGTCAGGTCCAATTCTCTCATTTTACACATGAGGAAACTGAGGCCCAGGAGGAGACATAGCCATACTGAATCCAGGATTGGAACTCAGTTTCCTTTAGTTGCCAATGCTTTATTATGAAAAATTTTAAACATAGATTTAAAATTGGTACAAGGAGTACTCTATACCCAACACTGCATTCAATACAATTTTGTCATATTTACTTTGTATATTTACATAACCGTTTAAAGTAATTTTTATACCTAGTGACGCTTTATCTATAAATATTTCAGCATATAGTCCTTAAGAATAAGGACATTCTTCTACATATCCACAATACTATTATAACAATAATTGAAAATAATTTTTCAATATATCTAATAATACCCAGTCCATTTCCTAATTTTTCCATGTCTCCAAAATCTTTTTTACAGATTCTTCTTCCTCAAAATTAGGATTCTGTCAGGAGAGCTCATGACATTTGTTTTTATCTTTATCATCTCTTTTTACCTGGAACATTGCCCAAACATTTCTTTTTATGATACTGACTTAGTAAAATGCCTTACATTCTGGAATTGCCTGATTATTTTCTCTTTATTTTTTCTTTCTCTCTCCACTGTATTTTCTATTAAGGAATTGAGTTCAAAGGCTTGAGTAGATTCATATAAAGCCTTTTTGGTGAAAACGCTTCATAGTTGATGTTGTGTCCTTCATATTGCATCATCAGGAGGCTCATAATGTCTAGCTGTCCCCAGATGAGTGATGCAAGGTTTGATGACTGGATTAAGGTGGTGACCTCCAGCGCTCTCCAGTGTAAAGATGCAATGTTTTTCTATGTTACTAGCAAGTAATCTGTGGGGCAATGCTTTGGAACTAAGCACATATCCTGTTTCTCACCAAACTGACACCTAATGGTTTTAACATCCACTGATGCTGCTTGCCTGAGTCAATTACTCCATTTCAGGTTGCAAAACAGTGATTTTTCTCATTCTATCATTCCTTCTATTAGTACATATGTTTGATGGGATTCTTCTATGAAAAGGGTGAATGACTATTACTCCTAAAAAAGGACATGGCAAATGATTAATTCATTTTTACATGTTACTAATTTTCAGAGTAATGAGTTGATGTAAGACTCTATCCAAAAACGGCAAAACAGTAAAAGAAAAAAAGTGTTTTTTTGTTAAATTTATTGGATTGACATTGGTTGGTAACAGTTATATAGGTTCCAGGTATACAATGAAAAAATTTAATCTATCTTTCTTTCTTTCTTTCTTTCTTTCTTTCTTTCTTTCTTTCTTTTTTTTTCTTCTATCCCTCCTCTTCCTCCTCCTCCTCCTTCTCTCTCTCTCTCTCTTACTGGGGAGTCATCAGTTGTTATTTGCATTCATTATTCTTTCTGATGTAAACAATAACCGATGTCTCCCCTGTGGCCAGTGAACATTTCTTCTAGTGTTCTATTGTCATGATCCCACTAGTGTGTTAGAGTCTCCTTAGTTTTTAGCAAAAGATTTCCCAGGATCATTTTATATTTTGCCTCTAAAAGTAACCAAGGCAAGAGGTTACTAAAACTAACCTCTTGCCTTGGTTACTTTTTGTGGTAAATGTCATTTAGAAACTGAAATCTGGATACCAGAATATTGCAATGCTCTTGGGATCCATTCAGTGAGAGAACAAAAAATATATTTTATAACAGGCTTTATTTGAAGACGAAATGAGAATGCCTGTGTAAACTCAGAGCATAGTAGACAACACATTCTGGTATAGTAAGTGTCATTATTATTTTCCAGATGAGAAAGTGAGGCTCAGACAAGATAACTTGCCTCAGCTTACATAGCTCATAAGTGACCAAGCTGAGGTTTGAACTATAATATCTATAGAGGAGACTATAATATCTACTATAATAGATTTTCTACTATACTATCTATAGAGGAGACTTCTATCATGTTTATGTCCATGCAGCATTCTTATATGTTAGGGAATTTCCATATTATGATTCCCAGTCCCCATGTGAGTAACCAGAATTCATGTTCTCATTCTCCCTTGGAGCTAGGGTGCAGGAACTGCCAGTTGAGGTGTGCACTAAGGCCTCAGCTGATGAACAGTGTGAATCCACAAGTACTATGCAGATCCATATTGATAAAGGTGGCGAGGGAATCATCTGGTTTTTGTGGCTTCAGGGGAAGAGTTTCTGGCATTCAATGCCCAGCATCCTGAGTATAAGCAATGTGAGCCTCCCGTGGCAGAAGCAGAGGGATCTTGGTTGGAGAAATTTTTCAGTGTAGCTTGGCTATTGTTTCCAGTTGTATTCTCCAAACCTGACTACTGCCCTCCTGGAGTTTCAGTGAGTTGTAATAAGTGCCTTTTCCTGCTTAAACTAGCTGCAGTGAATTCTACTGTGTACAGCTAAAAACCTTGACTGGTGCACTATGCCACTTGCCCCAAACAGTGTACCACTGTAGACTGGTGAAAATGGAGGAAAGGTGTGTCATGAATTTAGCTTGTTCCTAAACCAGTCTCATGATCCAACTGCCCCCACCCTAACTGGGCTGCTCAGCTTGCTCGGAGCCTTAGAGTCTTAATTCCATACTCAGACTTAGATCTGTCTCTTGACCGTACTTTATAAATAACAAGGAGAGTGAGGAGAGAATGATGAAGACTCGGCTACAGCAAAGGAGAAGATGCCGGAGACCATCAGGAAGTCAGTGTTGCCCACAATAATGGAGGCAGACACGAAGGTGGTGCTGAGCCCAAATGAAGAGGCTCAAATTTGATCATTGTTTACCACTTACTGCTACATGTGCCATTCCTTAATATTCTCAACAATTTCGTGAGGTGGGTTTTTAAGTAGCCATTTTTACAGTTAAACAACCTAGGTTCAGAGAGAATGACAGATTAAAGGAAAAATTATTTAGTCATTTATTTTAAATATAGAAATCAGATGATTTAATTTGTTGTTGAGCAACAGTTTGGCAGCAATGAGGATAACGGGGAGGCATCCAGTTAGAAGGTTCTTGTGAAGCTCCAAGGAATAAGTGACTAACTTTAATGAGCTCCCAGCCTGTAATTTCTCTCCTCTGGATTCAAATGCACCTTTTATAGCTGGGGTCCTGACCCCTGGGCCACAGACCAGTCACCGGTCTATGGCGTGCTAGGACCTGGGCCGCACAGCAGGAGGTGAAATTTCGGTGATCCAGAGAGAAGCTTCATCTGTATTTATAGCACTCCCCACTGCTCAAATTACCACCTGAGCTCTGCCCTCTGTTAGATCAGCGGCGGCATTAGAGTCTGGTAGGCGTGTGAACCCCATTATGAATTGCACATGCGCATCCTACCCCCACCTCCTTGAAGTCTGTGGAAAAATTGTCTTCCATGAAACCAGTCCCTGGTGCCCAAAAGGTTGGAGACCCTTGTTTTATAAAACCAAAGATTTCTGCTACATTGGCCCTCCAACTTCAGATGATTAGACCATTTTTAGGCATATCACTATCTTACTGTACTATCATGAGCTGCAACTAATGTTGCTGTGGGTGACTTCACCCCCTCCCCTTGTGTTGGTAATAGAATCACATGCTCATCTCAGCCAATGACTGCATGGCAGAGCCCATTTTCATTCATTTAACAAATGCGTAATAATGTATTTCACCTACAGTGTACTGTGTGCTGGGTAAAAGGTTGTAAGCAAAACAAGAATGGTCCCTGCCAACCCTCATAGATGAGGAATTATAACGCAGTGCAATAGTTTCCCTGGTAATAAGAATCACATGTTAGACACAGATCCCCAAGTTCCATCCTAGACTCTCTGAAAATGAATCTCTAGAGGGGGTTCCTGGAAGCCTGAGTGTTTAATAAATGCCTCGGGTGAGTCTCATCATCAGGGAAGTTTGTGTGCATTTGGTAAAGTGTAAGGTGGGATGGAAGCTCCTAGAAGGCATGCAACACGCTTTAAGATCGTAGATAGTGACAGCTAATCTGAAATCTGAAGGTGAACAAGTATGTATGTGTCTGCCAGGTGATAAGGTAGGGGAGACAGAAAATCGTTTACTGAACCCGTTTCTTCTGGCAAAACCCCAGAGCTCAGAGGCCTAACCTGGATGGACTGTTTGGGGCTTCCTCCAGGGCAAAAAAAAAAAAAAAATGGTAATAAGCTACAACAGAAAGGGACAGTATTCTTATTATTACAAGTACACTTACAGTTAAAAGCAATACCTTCTTAGGCATAGCTTCAGTCTGTTTTCCTTCTCCCCACCAGGTGTTCACAATAAGCTTCCACACTAAGCATTCTCTCTCATGGCTGTACTTTAAAATGAAAAACAGTACAGGGAGTACCTTAAAACAAACGTGGCACTGTTCTCAAACTATCAGAGCTTGTGAGAAACCTCCAAGAATACCTAGATGCTGCCCTCACTTGCTGTGAGTGTTGAAGTGAAAAGATACGTATTCCTGTACAATGCAGGGCTAGTGATTTTTGATAACCTGTTAGCATTCTTGTGCACACCCAGAAAACTGTGATTCAATCAGGTCCAAATAAAAAATTTTGGTGCCCTAAATCTAGAAAATGTTTGGCACCCCACCCACTCATATTTAAATAAAAATAACACACTGTAAAGTAAGTGCAAAGAAGTCCAACAAATTTCTGACATTTTTTTCTCATGATAACTTTTTAAGCTTTTTCCCATTTTTTTATTGTGATAAAATACACATCACATACAATTTATCATTTTTAGCCAAATTTTTAAGTCTGTAGCTCTGTGACATTAAGTGCACTTACTTGGCTCACATTGCTCTGCAGCCATCTTCACCACCATCCAATTTCAGAACTTTTTCATCTTCCCAAACTGAAATTCTCTACCCATTGAATACCAACTCCCCGTTCCCCTTCCTCCACCCCTTGGGAATCACCATTTTGCTTTCTGTCTGTATGATTGATTTACTGCTCTAGGTATCTGATATAAGCAGAATCATACAATATTTGTCCTTGTGGCAGGTCTACTTCATTTAGCATAATGTCTTCAAGTTTTATCCATGTTGTAATGTCTCACCTTCCTTTTAAAGACTGAATAATAATAATTATGTGTGTGTGCTTTTCCTTTTGTTTATCCACTCATCCCTTAATGGACATTTGGGTTGTTTCCAGCTTTGAGATATGAATAATGCTGCTATGAACATAGGTGTACAAATTTCACTTTCAGTCTCTGCTTCTAATACTTTTGAATATACACCCAGAAGTGCAATGGTTGGATAATATGGTAATTCTATATTCTTTTTTTTTTTTTTGAGGAACCAGCATACAATTTTCCACAGCAGCTGCACTATTTTACATTCCCACAAGCACTGCACAAGGGTTCAAATTTCTTCACATCCTCAGTAACACTTATTTTATATATATATATATATATATTAGCCATCTTAATGGTTGTGAAATGCCATCTCATGTGTTTTTAATAGACTTTATTTTTCCAGCAGTTTTAGATTCACAGCAAAATTGAGCAGTGAGCATAGACTCCCATCTGACCCCTGCTCTCACACATGCATAGCTTTCCTCATTATTAAAATCCTTCATCAAAGGGTACATTTGTTATAAGTGAGGAACCTACATAGACACATCAGTATCACTCAAGTACATAGATTTTACCTTAGATATATTTCAGTTTTGGAGTTATATATTCTATGGTTTTGACTATTGTATGACATATATCCACCACCATAATACTTTATGCATAATATATAGGATAGTATATAGTATAACATACAAAATAGTTTCACTGCCCTAAATATCCTCTGTGCTCTACCTGTTTATCCATTCTTCCCCACTAAACCCTGGCAATCACTGATTATGTTACTATTTCAATAGGTTTGCCTTTTTCAAAATATCATATACTATCATTGGAATTATATAAATGTGTAGCCTTTTCAGATCAGCTTCCTTTGCTAGTAATATGAATGTAAGTTTCCATGTTTCTTCATGGCTTGACAACTCATTTCTTTTTAGTACTGAATAATATTCCATTGTTTGAATGTTCTATAGTTTATGTATTGATTTGTTTCCTAAAGAATATCTTGGTTGTTTCCAAATGTTCATAATTATGAATAAAGCTTCTATAAACATCCACACACAGGTTTTATGTAGACATAAGTTTTCAACTAGTTTGGGTTGTATGGTGTGAGTATGTTTAGTTTTGTAAGAAATCATCAAACTGTTTTATAAGTGGCCGTACCATTTTGCATTCCTGCCAGCAACAAATGAGAGTTCCTGTTGCTCCACATTCTCACAAGCAATAAAGAGTTGTAAGTGTTTTGAATTCTGGCTTTTATAACTGGTGTATAGTGGTATATCATTGTTTTAATTTGCAATCTTCTAATGATGTATGATACCGGATGTTGTGTATCTTTTCACATGCTAATTTATCATCTGTGTAACTTCTTCATTGAGTTTGTTGAGGTATTTTTTGTTTTCTAAAATGGATTGTTGGTTTTCTTATTATTGGGTGTTAAGAGTGATTATATTTGTATATTTTAAATAGCAATGCTTTATTAAATATATCTTTTTTTAAAAGATCTATTTTATTGTTTTTGACAGAGACAGAGAGAGACAGAGAAAGGAGGGAGAGTCCAGAACAATCTCCATAGTTGTAAATCATCACTTTCAACATGGTTTTGTTCCACACAGGTGGGTGGGGGCCACGAAAGGGTGGGAACTTAGCAGGGGGCCTTCCACATGGAGGCATGCCCCCTCAAGCCAGAGGCCAAACCAGGGAGCAAGAACCAAACTGGGGACCTTCCACATGGGAAGCACACCCCAGTTCAGCATATGGGTCTGCATGGGTCAGAGTCAGGATTTGATCCTTGGTCCCTGGTGCTGCAAAGCGAGTGCCAACCCACTGAGCCATCCTAGCTTTCCCCAGATATATATCTTTTGATAATATACTCTCCCAATGTTTGGATCATCTTCTCCTGCCAGCGCTTTGTGTAGAGCAGATGTTTTAAATTTAATTTAAATTTAACAGTCCAGTTTATCAATTTTTTTCGTGGATCATGGCCTTGGCATTGTATCTAACAAATCATCATTATATCCAAGTCATCTAGATTTTCTCCTCTGTTATCTTTTAGAAATTTTATTATTTTGCACTTTATAATTTGACCTCTGACCTACTTGAATTAATTTTTGTGAAGGATATAGGGTCTGTGTTTAGATTCTTTTTTAGAATCTCTCCTGCATGTGGATATCCAGTTTTTCTATCACCATTTGTTAAAAAGACAAACTTTTCTTCATTTAATTGCTTTTGCTACTTTGTCAAAGATCAGTGGACTATATTTATGGAGGCCTAATTCTGGGCTCTCTCTTTTGTTTCATTTATCTATTTGTCTATTCTTTTGCCAATACCCACACTGTATTGATCTCTGTAGTTTTAACTGAAAATCTTGAAGCCAATTAGTTTCAGTTCTTCAAGGTTGTTCTTTCCTTCATTATTGTCTTGGATATTGTAGGTCTTTTGAAACTTCACAAAAGCTTTAGATTTAGTTTATCGATACCAACAAAATAATGTGTTAGAATTTTAATTTGGATTGTGTCAGATCTATAGAACTGACCTTTTGAGAATATTGAATTTTCCCATCCATGAACATAAAATAGCTCTCCTTTTAGTTCTTTGATTTCTTATACCAGAGTTTTATAGTTTTCTTCTTATAGATCTTGTACATATTTTGCTAGATTTATATCTAAGTACTTTATTTTTGAGTGTTAATATAAATAATATTGTGGTTGTGGTTGTAATTTCAAATTTTATTTGATCATTGCTGGTCATAAAAAAGAAATTGACTTTTGAATATTAACCTTGTAATCTTCAACCTTGCTATGCAAATGATTATTTGTTAGTTCCAGGCATTTTTTTCTTGACTGTTTTGGATTCTCTCTCTCTCTCTCTCTCTCTCTCTCTCTCTCTCTCTCTCTCTCTCTCCTTTCTTTCTTTCATTCATTTTTTTTTTTTGTAGTTCTTGCCATATTATTATTCAAAATTTTGCTTTATTGCCCTCTCCCATCTTAAAGAAGTCCCTCTAATATTCCTTGTAGTGCTGGTTTGGTGGTGATGAACTCCTTTAGCTTTTTCTTGCCTAGAAGACCTTTTTCTACCCTTAAATTTTGAATGATAGCCTTGCTGCATACATTAAGCTTGGTTGTAGATTCTTGGTTTTCATTCTGTTGAATATTTTCTTAAGTTTT
>PVKE010042444.1:0-13753 GCA_004027555.1 Craseonycteris thonglongyai
AAAGGTAGCAAGAGACTGGATTCTTCATATACTGTGAAGGTAGAACCCAGGTTTTTGGCTTTGAAAAATCAGAAGGATGGAAAGACAGTAAGAGGATTACAGGTTTCAGGGGGAAGATCAGACATTCAGTTTTGAAGATGTTAAATCTAAGATGTGTATCCAGATATCTAAGTGTAGGTATTAAACATGTAGATGGGCATTAACAGTCTGGCAGTCAGGAGAAAAGTGTGGGCTTTTGACTATACTCTGGGCTACTGTAATGTCAGGATGTCAGGGAGATGAGAAATCACCAAAGAACTCTGAAAAGAAACATATAGTAAGATAGGAGGGAAATCAAGAGAGTCCAGGTTTTGGAAGTCATTTAGGAGTGATTAACTGTGTTAACTAACACAAATGAAGGTAAAGAATTGACCCTTAGATTTAGGAACATGGAGGTCACTGGTGACCTTGATCAAAGTGGTTTTGATAATGCACAAAAACCCATCAGTTAAGAAAGAATGAGAAGAGAGGAATTGAAGATACTGTGACAATGCTTTCGAATTTTAGTGTATTTCATCTACCATGTTGCTTTAAAGCAAGCTTGTCCAGGGGGTATGCTGGGATAACTCAGCAGGATGAGTGGTTGCCTTGCAACTGTGAGGTACAGGGATTGAATCCCAACTCAGGCCCATGCAAACCCACATGCTGAACTGCAGCACAGCTGGTAACCACCAAGCCCCTGCTGCTCTGGGCCCTCCCCCCTTCTCTCTCTCTGACCTTTTCTCAAACAATAAAATAAATCTTTAAAAATATAAAAACAAGCTTATCCAACCTACAGACCACAGGCTGCATGAGGCCCAGGATGGCTTTGAATGCATCCCAATATAAATTCATAAACTTCCTTAAAAGTTATGAGTTTTTCCCTTTTTTATTTTTTTTTAGCTCATCAACTATCATTAGCATTAGTGTGTATTATGTGCAGCCAAAGACAATTCTTCCAATGTGGCCCAGGGAAGCCAAAAGGTTGGACTGGGCACCCATGCTTTAAAGGACATAGCATAAAAAAAGAATATATTTGAATTAAAAAGTTTGAAAGCCATCACACTAGATTAAATAGAAAGAAAAAAATACATCTAAGATATGTCACATTAATGCAGAAAAACAACCATTTATCTTCAACCAACTTAAGTGATTATATCACTATCAGGTAAATAGTTGAAAAAAGGCTTGTGATAATGAATGTGTTAAAGCTTTACAGCTTCTCATAAAAAATGTTTCCTTAACTAAGATAGAGAATCATTTAGCAATCATTAAAAGCAAACATCCTGTAAGGCAATGGAGTTTTCTGCTTCATTGTGCAGAAAGCCAGTAATTTCTGGTTAAGTACTGATTATATAAATGTCTGAGTGAGAAAAAGGCTAGAAGGAGAAACTGGTCAATCCATGGCTAATGCAAAGATCTTTTGAATAATGAGTTCTCATTATAAACAGCTTCAAAAAACATCCAAAAATTCAATCCTGCAAATAAATCAATGAAGGTTAGAAAAAAAAAAAGCTTACAAAAGAAAAACAACATTCAGATTGTTTCTTCAAATACAACACAACAAAGCAATCACATGATCATAACAAGTGAAAGACAAAGCAAGAATATGCATACTCATAATTCCTCCTACAACTAGTTATTTCATCTCAGACCCCACCTCCTCTAAGAAACTGCTAACCTCCTAAACTAAGGATAATTGTTCAGTCTTTTAGTTCCTTAGCACCCAAGAGCTCACCCATCACAGCTTTATTACTCTGTATTGTAATTGCCTGTCTCCGTACTTTAATCTCTCACTTGGCCAAAATTCAGCATAAGAAAGAATCAGGGTCATCTTTGTAATCAGACCAGTGGCTCCACATATCAAGCACAAAAAAATAAAAATTTTCTTGAATGGATGAAAAAGGCAATGACCATTTCACTGATAAAGAATTACATGGCCTTAGGTCTTAGTGAAGAATAGTTTATTGTCTATTTCTAAAATGGTTCATGTTTGGGAGCCCCTGGAAATCATGGTGCCCTTGATAAAACACCATGTTCTTTTTTGAATGTCAAAATGAATAAATTTAATTTTGTCATATGGTTAGAAACAACTTCAGTTAAGAGAAAATATATACATATTTCATTAATGCACTATAAAAGTATAATCATCAGTTCACAGGGAAAAGAGTAGTCAAAGTAAGTTTGAGCAACTATTTCTAACTTTTTAAAATTAATATTTCTTAGCTATCTGTTCATTTTACAAGCAGAAAAGTGGTCATGGGCATTAACAGTTTCATAAAGAAAACTTAAAATACAAATTCAGATTTTATTTTCTATTTATTGAGATTTTTTTTTTTTTTTTTAAGGCATTGCTCACTATTAGCACTGAAATACCTTAGTCCAGTTTTGGACTAGGAGATCAATTTGAGATCAGCTGCCAAAAGTCATTCAGCTTCTCCACAATTGAGACTCTACTTTTCCTTTGATGGCTTCATTTTCACCTCAAATTTTGTACCCCTTTCTTAATCCCTTTTATTTCCTAGAAGAGTGTTTCTCGTTCCTGGACCATCCATCCAAATGTGGAGTTATTGTTAAATATATATTCCTGTTGAACACCACACTTAGGCTCCCAACAGTCAGATTCTGAATCTTTGGGGAGAGGGCAGAAATTTACACGTTAAATGCACCTTAGCTGATCCTTTTGCACACTGAACCCTGAAAATCATGACTCTAAGAAACAGTACTCTCAACATATTTTTTTTAAGTGAGCTTCATCAATTCAGCTGTTTGTTTTCAGTGATTTTACCACAAGCCAACAGATAACTGTGGCTTCTGGTCTGATGTGATACAAATTCAGGGATTGGCAATTCCTGTTCCAAAAGAAACTATATTTTAATGGTATAGTGTCATATAGATACTGCATGAGTAAATTTATTAATAGATCATCACTAGTTAGAATAGTACCATTTAGGAAGCATCTCATAAACTGTGGAGCTGTGTCATTACGATAATTACATCTTTAAATATCATCTAAAGATAATCTTCAAAGGCCAAGAAACAAAGATTCCAAATCTCTAGTCTTTTTGAAGTGCGATACAGTGATCAAATGTTAATATTATTACTTGGGTCGTGTTTTTCCAACTCAATGCAAGTTGAGCTGACCTGCTAATATATTACTGTTTAACTCAAAAGCCTTACTCAGAACTTAGAATAATTTATTTCAGTACAAAGGAAATTCCTTCAGCTATCAATCACCCTCAATTTACAAGTCTGTTTCTGTAACAAGCTCACAAAGTTACACTTGGGGTAAGCATCCTAGACACTGTGGCTCTTTTCATTTATGACTACAGCCTGTGCCAAGATGACTGGCGTCAGGATTGGAGGGAAGGGGGTTGAGCTACAGAGGCTTGCTCCGTTGGCTCATTTTAAAAATTTGAGTATGCTCTGAGCACAGACTATTGGCCTTGAATCCATATAAATTTCCTTTTATACCACCTCTCAAATAATTGGAATAGGGCTGAAAAATGGACTGAACTTTGAAGATTCAGATTTAAATTCCATCTCTGCCAACTGCAGAAAAGTCATTCAATGTTTCTTTTTCTGGCTTTGGTTTTATTTGGAAGATAATGGGATAACTATGGATGAATAATTCTTATTAGTTGATGGGGTGGGGGGCAAAACAAATTCCGCTAAGAAAGGGGGCCCACTTTTCATTATCCCCAATCCAAGAATCATGGCCACAGCAATCCACTGCTACTCATGTGAGGGTACAGTACTTTCTAGGTCCAGCTGATCTGATCTATCACATTCCAATACCGGTAAGTTGAGGGCTCTGATTTAGATCAACCCTGAAAACTTTATGATTGAAGCAAGGTTTTTAGAATTTCAAAAGTCTGACAAATTCTTGACCTAGTGTTTGATTTCTAGATGGCTGTTGAGACTCTCTCCAATAAAAAGGTAGCTGACCAGGAAAAGCTAGTGTACTTACTTAGCTCACTGCTGGGTGGGCGTAATTTTTACTACGTCCTGCTCCCAAATGTTGTTTTAACTTAGATATATCCTTATGTAATGATTTGGTTAAGTGAAAAAAATTACCAACTCATCTCCTGTATAGGGATGCAGTCTTCATGCGCCAGGAGTTGACTGAGAGGAAAAGTTACAGAAGACATGTAGAACCAAAGTACTCATGTCAAATTATGACACTCTATAAAGACATATCTACATGCTCCCCCACACATATCAATATCTGTTGCATACATGTTTAAAATAATTGATATAAAATTCTGTGCATCTTTTCCTCTAATGAATATGTAATAAACATCCCAAATTATGATAAATTCCTTGCAGATACTTTTTTTAATGCTGGGATGTAATTGACATATAACATGATATTAGTTTGAGTATAAAATATAATAATTTAATAGATGTATCTATTGCAAAATGATCACTACATTCAGTCAACATCTGTCACCACACAGTTTATAATTTTTTTCCTTGTGATGAGGACTTTTAAGATCTACTCCCTTAGCAACTTTCAAATATACAATACAGTATTAACTATAGTTACTATGCCGTACATTAGAACCCAGGACTTCTTTATTTTATAACTAAAATTTTTTCCCACTTCTCACCCCAACTCCCAGCCTCTGGCAACCACTAATCTTTTCTCTGTATCTATGAGTTTGGTGTTATGGAAGGATTTCTTTATTTTTAATGTTAAATAATATGATATATTTTGTGTGTAACACATACACACACTTTATCCATTCATTCACTGATGGACACTTATGCCTTTTGGCTATTATAAGTAATGCTGCAATGAACATGGGGGTGTGAATATCTTTTTTTTAATTGTTATTTATCGGGGTGACATTGGCTAGTAAAAATTACATAGATTCCAGGTGTACAATTCTATAGTACTTCGTCTATGTGTTACAATGTGTTCACCACCCAGAGTCAGCTTTCTTTTCACATCTTTTTGAGTTAGTGTTTTCGTGTCCTTCAAATAATACACAGAAGTGGAACTGCTAAGTCATATGGTAGTTCTATTTTTAATGTTTTGAGGGAACTCCACACTGTTTTCCACAGAGACAGAAAGAGAGAAGCAAGGGAGGGCCCAGAGCAGTCTCCATAGTTGTACATCATTAGTGTCACATGGTTCATTCCACACAGGTGGATGTGGGCCCCACTGGGTGGGAACCAAACTTGCTCCCCTCCCCCGATCCCCGCAGGGAGGCAAGAATCTTCAATGCTGAGCCATCCCAATGGTTACTAGTTGTGTACTGAAGTTCAGCATATGGGTTTGCTTGGGCTAGGGCGAGGATTCCATCCCTGGACCTGGCAGTTGCAAAACAAGCATCCAACCTGCTGAGCTATCCCGGCATCCCTCTGCCCATTTTGTTTTCAAGATTTATTTTGTTGTTTGAAAGAAAGTGAGAGAAAAAGATAGAGATAGAAAGAGAGAGAGAGAGAGAGAGGGAGGGAGGGAGGGAGGGAGGGGGGGGGAGGGAGGGAGGGGGAGGGAGAGAGAGAGAGGGAGAGAGAGAGAGAGGCGGGGGGAGGCCCAGAGCAGTCTCCACAGTTGTACATCATTAGTTGTGAGATGGTTTTCATTCCACACAGGTGGATATGGGACTACACAGGGCAGGAACCCAACCAGGGGATTTCTGCATGGGAGGTGAGAACCTTCACCACCATCCCTGCAGTTGCTAGCTGTGTTGCAGTTCAGTATATGGGTTTGCACAGGCTTCGGGAAGGAATCAAATACAGACTTGTAATTGAAAGGCAAGTGCTTAACTGCTGAGCTATCTTGGCATCCTCCTCCTGCCCATTTTTTAACCAGATTTTTATTCCTATTGAATTTTATGAGTTCTTTATATATTTTGGATATTGACCCTTTATCAGATAAATGATTTACAAATATTTTCTCCCATTCTGTAAGTTGCCCTTTCATTTTGTTAATAGTTCTCTTTTCTGTGCAGAAGCATTTTTATTTTGATATAATCCCAACTTGTTTATTTTGGCTTTTGTTGCCTCTTTGCCTTTGCTTTTGGTGTCAAAGTCAAAAAATCATTGCTAAGATCAATGTCAAGATTACTGTTTGTGTTCTTCAAGTTTTATGGTTTCACATCTACATTCAAGTCTGTAATCAATTTTGAGTTGATTTTTGTGTATGGTGTAAGATAGGGGTTCAGTTTCATTCTTTTGTATGTTCAGTTTTCCCTACACCATTTATCAAAGAGACTGTCCTTTCCTCATTATATATGTTCTTGGTTCTTGTCATTAACTAACTGCCCAATATGTGTGTGTGTTTATTTCTGGGCTCTCTGTTCCATTTATCTATGTGTCTTTTTTTTTTATGTCAGTACAACACTGTTTTCATTACTATTGCTTTGTAATATAGTTTGAAATCAGAAAGCATAATGCTTTCTGTATTCCTCTTTCTCAAGATTGGTTTGACTATTTGGGGTCTTTTGTGGTTCCATACTAATATTAACGGAGTAAGTACTTTTTAATGGTCACAAAATATTTCATCAAATAGATCTATAGTTACTGAAACATGTCACTTTTCAGATAAAAATGATTTTTCAAGATAAATACTGGCTTTATGATACTTAAGAAAATAAAATTGGAAATGTTACTAGACTATGTTTCTTACAGTACCTTAGTTTTCCTTTCTTAATTTTAAAGATTTATTTTATTGTTTATGACAGAGAGAGAGAGAAGGGGGAGGGTCCAGAGCAGTCTCCATAGTTGTACATCATCAGTTTTTGACATAGTTTCATTCCACAGGTGGGTGGGAGCCAAACAGGGCAGGAACCGGGTGGGGGCCTCCCACATTGGAGGCACGCCCCCCTCAGCTGGGGGCCAACCAGGGGCCACCCACATGGGAAGTTTGTCCTGGCAAGAACAGAACTGGGGGCCACACCCTAGTTCAGCATATGGGTCCGAATGGGCTGGGGTTGGGATTTGATCCTCGGACCCTGAGGCTGTAAGGTGAGTGCTTAACTCACTGAGCCATCCCGGCATCCCAGTTATTCTTTCTAAAGTAACCATCCATGATCGTTTTAATCTTATTTTCTCTCATGACTTGAATTGTCTAAGGACAGGTGATAAGAATGTCTGGTTTCCTAAATTCAGATGATTCCTACTTAGATTGCCTAAGCTGACAAGTGTCCTTGACTTCTTACCTACCTCCAATCTGTACAAAAGGGAAAAGAAGAAATCCAGCGTGGAGGTTCCCAGATTCCTTCTCTCTTGCAGTGTTCACCCTTGACCGTCCTTGCTGTAGCGGCTATATTTGGTTCTTAGTGCTCTTTATATCTCTATGTTTCTGACCTCAGCTTAACAAAATGACTGCACTTTTGCTATTTATTGATTCTGCTTTACTAAGATCCCTAAATCCATACTCTTAGATCTTAGCAAAGAATAGTGGGAGACACAACAGCTTTGAAGACAGGCCTGGATTAGAATCTTGGCTCCATCAATAGATAAGAGATCTTATGCAATCACTTAAACACTATCTGTGCTTTGGTTTGCTCAGCTGTTAAGTGTGGCTACTAGTATCTGCTCAAAGGTGTACTAGAGTATTAGACTAGAAAATGTACTGAAAGTGCCTAATGCAGTGCCTGGCACACTGCAAGCCTTCATACACAGAGGTTACCAATGTCACCATTATTATTGTTGCTCATGTTTCCTTACCCTAGTTTGGAATTGGCATTCTTGATCCTTGATTTGTACCCCAAGATTATCAGTGCCAGAGAGATACAGAAAGAAAACAAGTCCCTTCCTGACAAGGAATCTGTGAATTTGGGAATACCCAACAAGAGAAGGAAGATAATCACTAACCACGAAGGTTAAAGAGGAAACCCAGCAAGAATCAACTGGGTATTTGAGAGAGGTACAGTAACTTGAATAGAAAGCAAAAGAAGTTTCAGAAATATTTCAATTGATGTATATAAATACAGATATCTTTTATTAGCATTTAAAAAAATGAAATAAAACATAGCTTTTCAGTGGCAATCTAGTTTCCACGGGGAGTTATTTTCCAGATTCTTAGGCTGCACCTGCTAGATAACCAACATTTGTATTATCAAGTCTCTGAACTTAAAGTGCTTTCACTGTGAATTCTCCTCCTACTGTGCCCATCTGTTATTTTCTTGTGAGCCCAGAGGAAGCCAAGGCTTAATATTTAGTTCTCAGACTTCTTTATATTTTCATATAGGCATTTACATCCACTGAGGAAAATTATAAGAAAACTGAACTCACACTGGATCTTTCTTTTCTCACTGTCCAAGTGGTCATTATTTTTGTGGAAAACTAGAAAGTCACCACACATATGAGGGATAGTCAGGAAATTCAAAGAATGGGAGGATTATCAGAAAGGTAGGAGTACTAGTGCACAGTTTGATTGTGTGACTTATTAGTTTATGTGCCAAATTTCAGCCCACGTGTGACAGTGTTCTTTCAGATATTGCCGAAGAAGCATATCAAACATGAAGAAAAACCCAAGTATGGATACAACTGAATTGTGCACCTTCATTAAGTTCCTCACAAAACAAGAGAAAACACCTCAAACCATTTTGGAAGAGAGGTTAGCAGTTTGCAGGGATAGTTGCCCTGGGAAGTCCATGGTTTACAAGCAGCATAGCTTTTTCAAGTAAGGCAGAGAGAGAATTGAAGATGACCTCTGTCCAGGACGCCTTTTGAGGCCACTGCCCAGACATTGTCTTAAAAATGTAAAGACTTGTAGTGGAAGATGCCAGAATGAATAAAAAGCAGCTTGCAGAAATGGTTGGAGTATCACATACAACCATTTTGAATATTCTCCATCAGCATCTAAGGATGTCAAAAGTCAGTGCAAGATGGGTACCGAGAATGCTCACGCTGCTTCAAAAACAACAGCATATCAAGTGTTTACAAGTTTTTGGACCTCTGCAAAAACAACAAAGGCAAAGCTTTAAACTGAATTGTCACTGTAGATGAAATGTGGGTTCATCATTATAAGCCTGAGTCAAAGCAGAAGTCCACCCCCTAAGAAATTCAAGGTGTCACAATCAGCTGGAAAAATCATGGCTGTTTTGGTAAATATGGTGGGTATCCAGCTGATCAATTACAAAGATAAAGGTGTCACAATAACAAGAGTACTATTCCAACCTGTGGAAACAATTAAAAAGAATCTTTGGGAAAGCTGGGATGGCTCAGCGGGATAAGCGCTCGCTTTGAAGCCCTGAGGACCGAGGATCGAGTCCCGGCCCCGGCCCATGAGGACCCACATGCTGAACTGGGGTGTGACCCCAGTTCAGTTCTTGCCGGGACCTGTATGGGAGGCTCCTGGCCCGGTTCCTGCCCTGCACAGCCCTGTGCCCACCTGTGGAGTGAAACTATATGGAAAACTAATGTCAACTATGGAGACTGCTCTGGGCCCTCCCCCTTCTGTCTCTCTCTGTCAAAAATCAATAAAATAAATCTTTAAAAAGAAAGAATCTTTGAAGGAGAAAAGAGGAAAATGGACCAAAGGGGTGCTGCTTTTGCACAAAAATGCACCTGTACACAAGAGCAATATTGCACTGGCTACTCTTCAGGACTGTGGCTTTCAAACATTAAATACCCTCCCTACAGTCCAGACCTGGTTCCACCTGCTTATTTATTCCCAAATACAGAAAGAAAGCTTCAAGGGAAGAAATTTACAGATAACAAAGAGGTTAAATTTGCAATTTCAGCATATTTGGAGGACAAAAGCAAAACTTTTTTTTTTCAAGGGTATAAATAAACTTATTGAAAGATCTGAAAAGTGTATTAAGGTTAAGGGTGACTATATTGAAAAGGAAAAATAAGAGTGTATTTTTACCCCTGCTCCCCTTCATTCTGAGAATTTCTTGACACCCCTCATATAAGAAGCCAAAGAAAACCAATGATTGTAACTGTAAAAGGTACATTTGTCAGGGATGATAATTGATCTTTGAGGTCTGATGATAACTCTAAAGTATCTTATTTATTCACATATTAGACAATTTAGGAATTATCCAATGTGAATGTGAACAGAGCTGGCTCAGGTGGGAGAAGGCATCAAGACCAACGTCTACTCAAGGTTGCTACTCATCAAGGTCAGCAGTGGTCTCCTTTATAGAATGTATTTCACCTAGTGATACTGTTCCTCCACCCAACTAGGTCAGGGCTATGGTGAGCTTGTTTTTCCATGACTACTTTCCTTTCCATGATGTCAAACTGGCTAGATTAAAATTGTCCATACCTAAATTCTCCTGTGTACTGTTAATATTTGACTAAACAAATACTTCTTTTACTTTAAAAATCACAAGTGCAAAAACAAGGTAAAACCAGAAAACAAATGATGGTTGCTGCATTAAAAACACCATAAGCTACGAATATAAATTTAAGACAGATATAAACATTAGACACAACATGGCTACTTATGAAACTCCTTGGCAGGCAGAGGTCTGGAGGAAGGTGTTACTTATTGGCAGGCTTAGAACAGACTAAAAAGAAAAAAATAAGCTACCTCAGCAGCTGCAAAGTTGATGCATACTCCTCTGAATCCCATATGTTCTTTTCTAAACATGTGCAGTACAGCTCTCTGATCTGGAAGTGAACAGCACACTTGTAAGAAACCAAAAGTGATCGACTAAGTTTGCACAGTACTGGTGCTACAAAATCATAAATGGTCAAGACTTAAAATTAATATTATTAAAAACAACCATTTTCTTTAGATCAGGGACCAGTTTTGTGGAAGAGAATTTTTCCATGGACCAGGGAGGACCAGGGAAAGGTATTGGGATGATTCAAGTGCATTACATTTATTGTGCACTTTATTTCTATTATATTACATTGTAATATATAATGAAATAGTTATATAACTCACCATAATGCAGAATCAGTGGGAGCCTTGAGTTTGGGTTTAGATATGAGTGTGCAAGCAATTGGTTTATTATGGTCTCTGTGCAGTCAGACCTCTCTGCTAATGTTAATCTATATTTGTAGCTGCTCCCCAGGGCTAGCATCACCACCTCAGCTTCACCTCAGATCATCAGGCATTAGATTCTCAAAAGGAGCATGCAACCTGGATCCCTCACATGTGCAGTTCACAACAGGGTTCATGCTCCTACGAGAATCTAATGCCACTGCTGATTTAACAGGAGATGGAGCTCAGGAGGTAATGTGAGCAATAGGGAACAGCTGTAAATACAGATGAAGCTTTGCTCATGCACCTGCTGCTCACCTCCTGCTGTGCAGCCCAGATCCTAACTGTCCATATACCCACAACAGTCCATGGCCTGGGGAGTGGGGTACCCTGCTTTAGAGAACAACAGACTTGGCGTATATATCACATGGATCAGGCTTTATAAGAACATCATTTACATAAAAGCAAAATGAGATGAATTGGGATTGGCCATTATCACTGGTCACTTTACAGTAAGAAAATGATAAAAATGATAATGTGATTATTAAAAAAAAGTGAGATTTAATGGTAGAAATTATCTTATAAACAAGTTATTTTTACATATTTACTCTCTAAACCTGAGTAAAGGATGCAAACATTTAGGAATACAGAATTCTTCTATTAACATCCAATCTACAGATGGTTCATGGGTTTGTGGTATGACACAAAGGCCAGCAGAGCATGAGTTTGCAAGGAGCAGAAGTACTGCTTCCCTTTTAGTTCTAGGTGCAATGCAAGGTTGGCCATTAAGCATTCTCAAAACAGACTTTTTATCTATTTCATTAAGGTGGAGGATTAGCTTTCTGCTTAAGTGAGGAATTGTATTAAAGTTAAAATGACTCAGCACAAATACACCACTGGGATTAATGTAATTGCTTCTAATTGTGGCCATCACAACAAAAAATATTGTTTCAACTGCCAGTAACATGTACAGCTGGAATGGATTTAGATTGTGCATTCACTGCAAGATCTGGATCCATTTTAAATTCTGATGCTTGAAGGCTACTAAAATCAAAGCAAGAAACTATCAATAGTCTGACTTTATAGATTCTAATGAGGAAGTTTTAGTTACCTGTCTACCCAATGGGTACTTAGGAAGAGAAGAGGTGAACTGATGAAGACATCTCAAAACCAGGAAGTAATTTGTATGGTAAACATGCAGCTTTTCTAGTAATGATTGTGTTTCCTCCTAGAAATCACAGGATACATACATATGTTAGTAATTTAAAAAATATAATAATAGAATCTATTTCATGGATATATATATAATTTCTGGAAAACTGATGAGAAGATTCAGAATTACAAATTAACCTTAATTCTGTGAATTTACAATATACACATAATCCAGAATAAAGGCTGGGTATTTTTTATTTAGTATCAAGTCTGGTGATATTTTATATACACCAAAAATAATGCTGTAATTTAATTTCCTCCCATTTACATAAATACCACAGTAATTTGGTTGCCCAAAATACAAATATGCAAAAGAGTACCCTGTTGGATACCTGCCTATGCTAGTCACCTAGTGTATGTCACAGCTAAGTAGGCCCATTACCTTCTACTTCACTGGCACCAGAAGGACAAAATGACCAAAGAGCCCAGTACCAATGTAATTAACAGCTGCAGAGGTTCCACTTATGATGTATGCTTTTCTTAAAGTACTGCTAGAGGTGTGTTTAAAAGGGAATAAAGAAACACTATAAAAGAAATACCACAGGTGATTCTGCCTTTTGTTGAGAATCTCTAGTATGTAGTAGTTTTATTCACTTTACCATTTAAGAAAAAAATAAAAAATAAAAAAACCTGAAGCAATAAACTTTATAATTTAGAATTCGGCAAGTATGATATGGGAGATAGTGTCTTTAAGAAACCCTTAAGGGATAACTAATCTCACAAATTCATCACAAAAGGTTTTTGGGGGAGGCAGGGGTTTGTAGGGAAGGGGTCTGAAATAGTTTGAGAAATCATTTTAAAGCATCCTAGCAAGCATTTTTCAGGCCTCAAATACTTTCATAACTGCTCACTTCTGTAATGTTTTCTTGAGAGGATTATGATCTTCGGCACAGTGTAGGGACCTGGCCCACAGGCAGATAAGCTAGTAGCTGTCAAGGTCTCCTGACTTGCTGGGAAGCTGTATGAAGGAGAGCAGGCCTGGAAGGCCTGCCACATGATTTCTCCCATGGAATGCTCTTTGTTTTGCTGTACCTATATAAGCTTGCTTCTTCTCTGCCTGGGTGAGGATCACTACCACCCTGGCCAGCCGCCACCAGTGACTCTCTCCCCAATCAATAAGTCTCCATAAACCTTTATCTCACACTTGGCTTGTGGCTTCTCAGGCACAAATCTTGTTAACAATTTGGACCAAATCCAAACACATGGTCTTCAAAAATTTTTCTCCTCTAAGAAGTCAAATAAAGGACTGTACTGGAAGTCCTTTTTTTCCCCCAGTACATATTTTACAGATACCCATTACTTTTAGCAGTCAACCACGCAGAAAATAACATCTCAGATATCAATAAATTCAAGTAAATCTAACCTATAAAGCAAGCAATCTGATATATTTTTCTAAACTCTAGTCCACTTAGAAATCAATTCCTTGGTCAACAATCTCTGTGTCATTACCTGAAAGCCTAAGGCAAATCAAAGAAAACCTTTTAATATCAAAATGTTTTTCCCAGGGGAAGCTGGGATAGCTCGTGGGTTAAGCGCTCACTTTGCAGCCCCCGGGACTGAGGATTGAATCCCTGCCCCGGCCCATGTGGACCCATATGCTGAACTGGGGAGTGCCCCCAGTTC
>PVKE010042445.1:0-13746 GCA_004027555.1 Craseonycteris thonglongyai
CAACCATTTACCTTACTACATGGCTCAAGTCATTTAAACTCTCCAAGCCTCAGATTGTCTGTAAAATGAGCACCATAATAAAAGTACCTACTTCTTAGGGCTGTCATGAGAATTAAATGAGATGGCATATTTAAAGCATTGCACAGTTCTTGCTGTGTATATTTAGTAAATGGCAATTCCTATTTCTGTGTCCTTATATTCTCAGTCCTGACTATGTTCTTTTAAATTGAGATATAATTTGCATACCATCAAATTGGCCATTATAAAGTGCATACTTCAGTGGTTTTTAGTATATTCACAAGGTTGTGCAACCATCATTAATATCTAGTTCCAGAACATTTTTATCACCCACCCCTAAAACACAAAAATAAACCTAATAACTTCCCCATTCCTCTTTTCTTCAGGCCCTGACAACCAGAAATCTACTTTCTGTCTTTGTAAACTTGCCTAGTCTGGATGGATTCATACAATATATGTATAACCTTTTGCACCTGGCGTCTTTCTCATAACGTAATGTTTTCAAGATTCACCCATTATATCAGTATTTCATTCCTTGTTAATGTCTGAATAGTTTTCCATTGTATGAATATATCACATTTTTCATATTCCTGACTATATTCTCAAGGAAAATTTGGAATTAGCTTAGAAGAATGGGTAAAATTAAAAATTAAAAAAAAAATCACAGATAACCACTTGTATTCAGATACCCAAAGCAGAAGACTGCATGAGACCTAAGAAAGACAGAAGCTATCTCATCTTACTTAAGATCACAGACTCTGGAGCCAGATGCCTGGGTTAAAAGCCAGCTCTGTCACTCCTAAACTGCATGATTTTAGGCAAGTTCCATAATTTCCTTCGGCTCAAGTTCCTCATCTGTGAAATGGGAATAATAATACCTCCTACATAGGTTTATTAAAGTAAAATACTAGACCTTTTTCTCCCAGTCCAGGGTTGCATTGGTGTTTCCTCATTCTCTGTGTGAGAAACTATGGGCTCTTCAGATTTTCTGGGAATTGCTCTCTGTCATATTGATGAAAAAGGACCTCCTCGCTAACCTCCCCACTAGTCTTTGCCATTTGACCAGCACAGTGCCAGGTATCATCTGCTACCATGTGAGCATAACTGTGAAATAAAAGAAAATACTTCCTTTTTTGAGGATGACTATCTACCTAGGACTACGCTGACCAAGTCAGATGGACAGGGATTATAGATATTGATTAGCCTGCCTCCATTGGCCATATTTTGGCATTAAGCAATTAAAACGAATAAAACTAGTCCCAGAGGACAATTAATGATACACAAATCAGATATGGTAATGACCAAATATATCTATATCATCTGTACCTTTACCTATGTCATCTATAGCTATATACCTATACCTATATCATGTATCCATCCACCTATTTTTCTGCTATGACAACTTACAGTGGAACCAGTCATCAGAATTTCCTGAAGTCAATTGAAAATATTATGCAGGAGTACAAGAGTTGAGTAGATGCCCTTACACCTAATTGATTCTAAAGTGGGCCCCCTTCATCCCTTCTTTTCAGCAGTTTGTTCTATTGGTCCAGATCACCAGACTGGGAGTAGGTATCCTGAAGGCAATCAGCCATGGAGGAAGCAGTCACTGTTAAATTTAGATTTCTTGAATCTGCCAAGAGTCTGACACAATGATAAACAGCCACCATTTCTAGGAAAGGTTGGGAAAGCTCACTCATTCACTCTTAATTGCTTTGTGGTACTGAACCACAGGAATGGCAGCAAATCAGTCCACAGCAACAACCAGTCATGTTGTGATGGCCACCAATCTTGATGGCATTAAGGTCATTTCATCCATCTCCAGAGTGTTGGCTAATTGGCCACTACCAGTTTTTTGATACAAGCGTTTTAGTAACGTCTTGGAAAATCACTTGCAAGGGGACTTTATTTCCTTCCTCACTATTGTTGGAGTCCTATAGGGTGGCACTAAAGTTCTTTCTTTTTATCTTCAGATTCCTTATTTTCAGCCCATATATGCTCTTTCCAAACACAAGAAATACCCCTGTAATTAATCATATGTCAGGTTACTGATTGGGCCATTCTGACTACTGGGTGTAAAGACTCATTGCCATTAAAATATAAAAAAAATGTTTGTTCTTTCTCTCTCTCTCTCTCTTCTCTCTGTGTGTCTTTCTTTCTTGTCTCTGTGCCTCTGTTTCTCTCTGCTTCGGTCTCTCACCTCTTCCTACCTTGCAAGGCCTGGAACTACATGGGTAGGAAAAAAGAGCTGAGATTGGATTTTAGAGGGCAAAATAGAGGAATAGTAATCTTTGGCCATATGTTCAAGTCTTGTCTATTAGAGATTTTGTGGTCAAGAGCTCCAGCTAAAAATGAAGTGTTATGTTGCTTACCATTTGAAAATGCTTTATATAGAGAAATGTCCTCAAGAACATCATTATAATGTATTTCTATGGTATTGGAAATGTTGAATTATTTTCAAATTCTTTGACATTAAAACCATTAAATGGCACCACTGCCAACTCACATTCTCACCATTTTTCTTTTATTTCTAGAACTAGCCTCTTGGGAAGTGTCACTGGGACATTTTCCAGTGAGAGATTTTATAATTTTCTTTGCTATAGATTGAGAAAGCTTGTGTCAGAAGAAAATATGACTCTCGTTTAAAATGGCTAAGCAATAGTAATATAATAGAGGAAAACAGTGACTTTGACTACTTTGTTCTAGAAATGGGATGATAGTAGTGAACAAAAATAATGATCTCTACCCTCACAGAGCTTAATTTTTGGTGGGGAATATAGGTAAGTAATTAAATAAGTAACTCATTTAGCAGGTTAGCTGATAAGGGCTATGGAGAAAAGTTAAGTGGAGAAATGGGCTAGGACATTTTGGGTTAAAGAGGGCATTAAACATTTTACATAGGGTTTTCAGGGAAGGCCTAGATCAGAGGATAACATTTAAATAAAGCCATAGAAAAAGTAAAAAGAAAGGCATGTGTTATCTATGGCAAAGATGATGGAAAATAAAAAGGCCTTTAGGCAGGAGTGCTCCTGGCATATCTGAGAAACTGTAGGTTTTTGTGGCCACAGCAGAGTGTAGAAGTGCAGATGGGATAAGAGAGGAAGCAGGAGATTCGATTGTGCAGAGGTCAGAGGCACAATCTTGTTCCAGTGTTTTTCATTCAACTTTATTGAAGCCTATCTGACATACACCAAAATACTCCGATTTTAAATTCACAATTCTATGGTTTTGATAAATGTATGCACTCATGTAACCTCCAGCATAGTCATGTCATGAAATATTTCCAAAATCTCCAAAAATGTCTCTTGTGTGCCCCCCCCCACACACAATAACAGCACATCTGATCTGCTCTCTGTCACAGTGGTTTTGCCTTTTCTAGGACGTACACTACAGTATGTAGTCATTTGTATCAGGCCCAATAAAAAAGCAATGAATACACAACAAAGGGAATATCAAATGTGTCAAGCTGAGTGGTATTTTATTTTATGGGAAGACTATGCCAAAATCTGTGTTTCCATTCACCAGTTGATAGACCTTTGGATTGTTTACATTTGGGGGATGTTAGAAATAAAAATGCCATGAGCCATGTTTATAAAAGTTTTATGTAGACATATATTTTAATTTTTCTCAGGTAAGTACTTAGAAGTGTAATTGCTGCCTTATGTGCTATGTATGTGTTCAACTATATAAAAAACTGTCAAAGTGTTTTCCAAAACGGATGCACCATTATGTATTCCCAACCCACCATTTAGCAACATATAAAAGTTCCAGTTACTCCACATCCTTAAGAACATTTGATGTTGTCAATGTTTTATGATGTAGCCATTCTAGTGAGTATCTGGTGGTAACTCATTGTACATATCTGTGATGACTAACAATGTTAAAAATCTTTTCATAGTTTAATGGTTGGGTACCTGAGGGTAAGGGGGGATATTACATATATATGATGATGAAAAGAGAACTGACTCTGATGAGCATATAATGCAATATCTAGACGACGTAATGTAGAATTGTACACCTGCAACCTATGTAATTTTTGCCAACCAATGTCACCCCAATAATTTAAGAAAAAAAAAAAAAATTATGTGCTCACCACCCAGAGTCAGTTCTCTTTCCATCACCATATATTTAATGATAAAATAAAAAAAAAAATCTTTTCATACACCTATTGGTATTTTTTGTATATTTACTTTTTTGAAGAGCACGATCAAATCTTTTTTCTAAATTTTTAATGGGTTACCTTTTTTTTTAATAAAGTTGCAAGAGTTCTATATACATATGTTCTGGATATTAGTCATTTCTCAGTGTGTGTACCACCTTTTTATTTCCTTAATGGTAACTTTTGAAGAAAAGTTTCTAATTTTGATGAAGTCTGGTTTATCAGTTTTCTATGGTTTGTGTATTTTTGTCTTATCTAAGTTTTGTTCCTGTTCGTTTGTTTACTATAAGTTGGAAAGGTTTTCTTTCACAAATTAATAAAATTAACTTATTTAAGTCTAAAATCCACTTCAATTTTTGGGGGATTCATAGGGTGGGTGTATATGATGTGAAGTAAGGCTCAAGATTTTTTTCCATCAGAATATCGAGAGATGATATGTTTTATAATTTTATTGTATGATTCTTATGTATGTTTAATTAAATGGATACCAAATTATTTAAAATTTTACATGGTATTACAATATGACATTTTTTCAATTTCAATTTTTTTTATTTTTTTTTTACTAGTATATGGAAATATTTCTGGAATTGGATGCAGACTTTATATCCTGCTGTTTGTTCAAACTCCTCAATAGTTCCAGTAACTTTTCAAACATTTTTCTTCTTTCATTGCATGGGTTAAGATGTCTGACATATAGGGAAAGCCGGGATGGCTCAGCAGGTTAAGTGCTCACTTTGAAGCCCCGAGGACCAAGGGTCGAATCCCGGCTCCGACCCACGTGGACCCATGTGCTGAACTGGGGTGTGCTTCCTGAATGTGGTGAGGCCCCCCAGTTCAGTTCAAAAAAATAAATGAATTAAAAAAAAAAAGATGTCTGACATAATGCTGAATACAACTAGTATAAGAACACCCAATTTATACATGTTATAAACATCATATGACATTATTATTTTTGCTCAAAAATGAATTATATTTATAATTAAGTTAATAAATATTTTAACTTCTTTTATATTTTTGTGTTCTACAGTTCTTTTTATAATCCCATTTTTCTATCTGATAGCCTTTCTCTTCTGTCTGAGCAACTATGTTTAACATTTCTTACAGAGTGTTTTGTTGGAGGCACATTTTTTCAGCTTTTGCTAAAACAAGTCTTTGTTTTCCATAAAAAGTAGAGTTCTAGGTTAACTTTTGTTTTCTTTTATTACTTTAAAGATACCGTTGTGCTGTCCTCTGGCTTCCATAATTTTACAGACATTCTTCTTTTCATTCTTATAAGTAGTGGGTCGTTTTGCCTTTGTGTTATTTGAGATTTTTTTTATTACTGGTTTTCAATAATTTGATTTTGATAAGCCTCAGTGTGCTTCTCTTTGCTTTTTTCCTTATTTTTTTCTTTTTCTGAGATTTGTGGATTTATTATTTTCATCAAATTTGAAGAAAAATTAAGTAATTATTTTGTCCATCATTTTTCTTCTCCTTTTCTTTTACTTATTAAATTTTAATTGTCATGCTGCTATTGCTCTGTGGGGTACTGATGCTCTGTTTATACACTTTTTCAACCTTCTTGCTGATTGTTCTTCGATCTAGACAGTTCCTCTTGCTATGTCTTTTAATTCACTGATTTGTCTTCTGGTGTTAAGCCAAAATAATGAATATTTTATTTTGTAACTATTATCTCCTTATGATGTCTACATATTTTTTTTAATTTTTTGAGTATATTTATAAAATTTGCACTACCTAAGTAAAAGTTCTTTTCTTCTAATTCTATCATCTCTTGACATTCTGAGTTTTTGCTGTCATTGTTGATCATTTTATTTTTCTAGTCATATGCCACTTTTTCCTGCTTATTTTCATATCTATTAAGTTTTGACTGCTTGCCAAACATAGTGGACTTTACCTTGTTGAGGGCTGAATTTTGTTTGTTTGTTTGTTTGTTTTTAAAGAAGGTTGAATGTTTGGTTAATTTGTGGACTAACTTTATAATTTTTTGGCTGATTTAAATCTCTCTTTTTTCTTGCAGGTTTAGAATACTCTTTAGAGCTAAGTGGAACATTCTGGGGGTCTTTACTGAATGACCTTTATATTCATTGACTTCTCTCCGTTCAAGCTGGTGGGATATTAAATGTTCCCAATAGTCTTGTGTTAGCTTAAAGAATTTTTGAGCTTACAGCTCTCAGGTTTTTGTTTTTTGTTTTTTTGTTTTGGGAAGTTGCTCTTGTCACATGGTTTTGTGGAATTTTGTCTTGCACATGTGCAGATTAATATCCAGCCAAGACTCCAAGAGTCTTCTATACTAATTTTTGGAGTTTTTCCTTTGTTTAGTTCTCTCCTCTCCAAATTTTTTCCTGGAATTTCTAGACATTGCATTCACCCTAAACTCTGCTCCCTGTCTCGTCAACTCAGTGGAAACATTAGATTTAGCTTGCATATTGGCCCCCAAATTTTCTCCAGTCAGAAAGTCTAGATGATCATAGATCATACATTATTGGTTTCTCTTCTCAGGTGTCATAATTTGAACTGCTTGTCTAGCCAGTATCTGAAAACAAGTGTTTTCTATCTATTGTCCAGTTTTCTGGTAGTTTATACTGTGGGTAGAGGGGGTCCTCTAACAGTTACTCCCTCTTGGGGAAAGTAGGAATCCCTCAATCTAGTTGAGAGTTTCCTGCAGGGAAAGTCATTTGAACCCACTAGAATTTAGCATCAACATTTGCAGAGTATGATTGATGGTTTTAATGTTTCTATCCTGTCCTGACATGCTATCTTTATAACTCCTTCCCATGGCTCAGTACAGAAACAGAACAGAAATGTGATAATCAATGTAGTAGAGTTACTACCAATTTGGTTGATTTTAGAGATATTCCACATTGTAGGAGTGAAATGCTGCTGGAGAAAGTAGAACATAAGGCAGTTAGCCCCTGCATATGAATAAATAAGGTAGTGCTAAAGTTTTTGACAATTTCAAGAGGAATCTATTATGATTCATAGGTATAAACTTGACCTTCAAATGCTTGGTTATGTTTGCTAAACCAAAAATATGGTTAATTACTCTAAGACTTCCCCAAGAATATTTAAGAAGTGTTATATACTGTGCTTTGTTATGTCCTATCGTCAATTGGGTAGCCAACATCACTTCACATTATGTATCAGTACTACCTTGGCATATACAATAGTGATCAGAATATGGATAAAGTATGAGGAGGTGTGAATGCTACTCTTAGTTTTGTTCAAAACTATTACCATGGACAAGCCCATTCACCTTCTAACTCTCTGTTTTTCCATCTGTGTAAGGTATATAAAGTTATTTTCCTTAACTAACTTAAAATTTGTTCAATTAAAATAACAAGAATAAGTAATTCTTATAAGCTATAAAAGGATGTCTAGAATACAACATTAGAAATATGGTACTATAAGTACATGATACTGTATTTTAAAATCTATTTATTTAATTTATTAATAATTACTTTTGGATTGTTTCTCTTGTTCTCCAAATGTTTGTCTATAAACTCAGTTACCTAACTGACTGTGGTTTCTGAAGATGTCATATGGAGATGTTGGGTCAAAAATTTGACCATGTAACTGGAACACAAATGTGTGCATGCACATGCATATGAGTGTGTGTGTGTGTCTGTGTGTATTTCCTGACTCGGATTAGCTGAGCCTCCAATAAAATAAATCTTCACAACAGTCATTAAATTCTCTAAAAGTAGTAAAATTATTAGGTGAAATAATTTACAGCTATTCAGCTATTCTAAAATTAGATCTACTTGCTCAGAAAGAGACTTGTTCCAACAGAAATATCCTGGGGAAATAAGTTGATGATTTTTAACTACCTTGATTTTCCATGTGTTTTGGAATAAAAGTAAAACTTTCAATATCAGTATTCACTTCTTAGGATTTGGAGCATAACTATGGCTATTTTTCCAATTCATGAATATATTATAGTGAGGAGAAGGAAGAGAAGTCCTCCCCACTGGGACTTTCTGTGTGGCCACTGGATTGTGAAGAGTGATGCTCATCACAACTTCACAAGGAAGGGATAACACAAAGCTTAATAGAACCAAGCCAGAGGCTGATTCTATCACTTATTGATCTTGTGATGGAAAGGATAGCCCCTGCTTCTGGATTAACTCCCTTGTCTGGAAACTAGAAAAGAAGTTCTAGATAGTTCAAGCTCTAATCCTATTTAAGGTTTTGCTACACCCAAGTCAAACTTTATGAGGACAGTTCCAGGAAAACACTCACCCAAAAGAATCTACCCCAGGACACATAACATTCTGAGATCTTAGTTATTGCTCTGGATTTAAAACTGATGATGCAAATAACTTTGAACTTTAAATATTCCAGCAATGTCCTAACAGCACTGCTCATGCCTTTAGTGTGCACATGTTAATCAAACCCGTTTACTTTATAACGAAGAATTCAGAATGATGCAAATACTGTATGTGCTCCAGGTTGTCATAAATTCGCAATACACTGCCTCTCTCACTAATATAGTATGTATGTATGTGTGTGTGTGTGTGTGTATATATATATATATATATATATATATATATATATATATATATATATCCCAAAATCCTGGAGGGAGAGAGAGAGAGAGAGAGAGAGAGAGAGAGAATGAATTGCATTCACAGAGTTGGTTTTGCTTCACTCCCATGAAATTTACTCCTAGGAATTTTATGAAATTCCCATGAAAAACTCTCATTGGGGAAAGGTGATTTGGATAGAAAGAGCCCCTGATAGAATAGCTGTCAGGGAGCAGGGGGACTATGGAGGACAGTTGGTGAGATGGAACAAGGTGAAGCTGCTTCTGGGATCAAACCAGTCAGGGCTCTGGAATGCTTAAGGTAGCACTAAATCTGCAGTGATGATGCTTTACTGAGTGGTAGAGAAGATCCGATATAACCTGAGTCCTGACCAGTTATGATTGCATATCAGTTACATATAATGTATCATTAAACTCATTTTGTAAATTTCTTACCACTATGACTCTGATTCATATATCTAACTCTAAACCAAGGTAGGTTATTAAAAATATAACTGTTGAATTAAAAAAGAAAAGTAGGCCTGTTGGTAGGCTAAAATTTCGAACATAGGTATACCTCACCTAAGAGATTGGCAGTTTCCTGTTAATTTTCACATCTCAAATACTGGGTAGTTTATAACATCTAGTGTAGCTGAGTAACTAAAGGAAGTCAAATTATCTAGTTAATATCAGGTAAAAAGAAAACCTTTCAAATACACTGTATTCAAAATTTGATCATCTAGCATCACCTTCACAGCTACAACCTTGGTCCACACCATCATCGTGTCCAGTCTGGATTACAAAAATATATGGCACTAGCCTGCCAAACCATCTCTCTGTCTTTTTGCAACAAGCAGAGTGATCCTATTTAAGAAAAACCAGAAGCCCTCCAATGGCTTCCCTCTCCAGTCCAAGGCAAAAGCTAACAGCCTAAAAACCCCGCATAATCTGGCTGCCACCTTCTCTGACCTCCTTTCTACTTGAGCACTCTGTTCAGGCAGCAAGTCGGCCCTGCTTCTGTCCCTCAAGCATACCAGGCACGCATCGGCACTCACACATGGTATCACCTCCACCTGGAGAACTCTTGCCCTAACTTAACTTATGTCTCACTCACCTCCTGTGGGGGTCCTGATTCCCTCCCCCCACACCCCGCCTCCGCACTGAGGCTGTCTCTGACCATCCATTTAGAATCATCATGTTCCCAATGCTCCTGATTCCTCCCCGACCCCACGCCTAATTTCCCCCCATAGCACCCATTGCCTTCTACAACATATATTCTACTCAAGGTTTTTTTGTGTGTTTTTTTAAATTATTGATCTTCTTCCCAATATACTCTAAACTGCATAAGAACATGGATTTTAATTTTTATTCAGTGGAGTCCCTAGTACTAGAGAAATGACTAGCGTGTGAATGCTTACATGGTAGATATATTTTGAATACCGTAAATAGATCAATGGAAGGGAAAAAAGGAAGGAACAGAAGGAGGAGGGAGAAATGAAGGACAGCTAGTGCCAGGAACTAGCACTTCGAATTACTCTAAGGAGGAAGCTTTGCCTGGGAGCATAAATCGAAACCCTTTGGGGCTGGTGCCCTGCGGGGGCACAGTCAGCTCCTCGGGTCAGAGGTTAAGCGACTTGCTGGAGATTGCTCCGTGATTTAGTGGGAGAGCTGGGCCTCCAGCCAACACTCACGCGCATTTACTGCCATGTCGCAGGCCTAGGCTTAATAAGAACAATCTTAGGCCGCTTCTGTGTTGTTTTAGTGTTTGCCCCTTGGTTGTGAGTTTGCATTTCAGTGTTAGAAAGTTTCAGAAATTCAGGTTATAGAGGTTTATGAGTATAAGGTAACAAAGTAAAATCTTCTATGCACACATTTAACTCTTTGTTCCTTATGATCCAAGGGGCCTTTTTAAAGGGTGTCCCAAAATTCACGCAAGATTTGAATTTTGCTTCATTTGTGCCATAAAGTGTTACCAACGGAAATAAAAAGACAGCGTGACAGCTGACAGTTCAGGGTTATTAAAAATGGAGTGCTACACAAAAGAAAAACACATTTTCATTCTTGAGCAATGGAAATTTACAATTTTTAATTATAAACCTGTGTTTTCTATCAGAATTACTTCTTGCGTGAATTTTGGGACACCCTTTATATCCTCTCCGTTAGTAACCACATTTAATAGCAAGGTAACAGAACAATTCAGCTACTATTGATCGTGTGCTCACAACTGTAAGGCACTGAGGATACAAAATAAGTTTGTGGCATGTTTCTTGGTTTTATTATCCCAGTGATGAGGTAAAAATGAAAAACTTGAAAAAAATATACGTTGTGTTTTTACCCCTTCTGCAAAATGATTCTAGTATATAATATTTTCTCAAAAATACTTTTAGGATGAATACTATTCTAAGAGGTGGAGTGGTGGGAGAGGGCACAGGGGAGGGAAAGAAGTGAAAATAAATCAAAATATTTTTAGAATCACTACTTATTATTAATATAAAAGAGACCATGGAATTCCCCTCTCCTTCCACCAGCACTCCATTTTAGAAATGTAAACATAGAGACACAGAATAAGTCATCTGTTATCACATATTCTGTGACCAAATTGGGATATGAACCCAAATCACGTGATTCCCAATTTAGAACCATTACGCTGTTTTGTAGTATTTTCATACGTAACCTACACTTACCAACAACAACAACAACAACAAAAAATCAAAGTTTAATGTTACATTCAAATAAAATTCAGAAGTACCGCAGAGAAGAGCTAGATATATCATTTCAGTGACATAATGGTATAGGCCCAAGCTAAAGAAGTCAGGCGGTAATAGAGAGTACATGAGTCAAGAGAACATACCCAGGCTGTTTCATTCCAGAAATGATCTTTTTCTCATGAACCATATTGTCTCCAAACCTCGAGTATACAACAATCACGAACATTGATATTTCATCAGGGTAACTGGATTGAAAAATCTCCTCGCTGTCATTTTGCAGATGAGGAAGCTGAGTCTCCCAATATTATAGAACTACTAAGGGATGGAGCTGGGTTTGAATTTAGATCAGACTCCAAAGCCCAGCCCTTGTGAAGAGCGGTACTGGTTGCCTTAGAGAGGATACACTGGAGAAGGGGGAAGACCTCTATAAAGGGCATGGAGGCTAGAACCTCCCAAAACACCATTCACAATTGAGCTGCAATCCTACTTCATATGCTACCTAAGTCTAATCAAGGCAGAGCCTTCCACAGGCAGGCAGGTAACTGAAGTACCCAGCGTATACTAAGTTCTCAATGAATGTTACATTGAATTATAACTATGGTATCAGTGTATAACTATCATCCTAATAATTATTTATCATAACATTATAATGAATTATAATATTAAACAAGGTTCACATGGACTCAGAATATTATCTCTAGAACCTAAATGTGCTATTCATATTATTTATTTGCATATTTGTCTCTCTTAGTAAACTTGAAGTCACTTGAAGGGAGACAGAACGTCTTCTTCCTCTCTAAATCTGGTACTAGAATATTCACTCATTAGCAAACATTTAAGGGATAAATGAGTTCATGTCTTTAAAAGAGATTCAGGGCAAATATAATTTTTAGAAAACTGATGCCCTGAGGATTTGTTTTCTGCCAAGCTAGCAAGTGCTGGAGTTAGTATTTGAATTAGAGTTTTTCTTAATTATTTATTCTTCTATTATTCATATTCTGTATTCCAGAGTACTTCATATCACCTTGCTAATAGAAACAGGAACATTTCTCCCTCCTTTTCTTAACTGGCCATTCCAACTTCCAGATAGCTGGATAATTAAAAAAAAAAAAAAAAATTATGCCTGGACCTATATAGCATTTAATTCCTTCTCTGTCCCCTTTCCAAGTCTCCCAGGTCAAAGATTTTGCCAAGTCCCTATAATTGTCAGATAAATAAAATCACATTGCTCATAATTACCAGAGACAGTTCTGTGTAATTAGATGTTAACTGTAGTGTCCTGTCTCCTTTATGACTCTAAATAAATACCCGTTCCTGCCCTAGTCTCAGAAAAAGCTTGGTTGGAAATGTATCTGCTTTGTTGCTCTCTGTGTAATTAACTACCATTAAAAACCACTAATTAGATCGTAAGTTTTAAATAAGTTGCCCTAATTACCTTTGGTATGCGGTGCATTGAGTCGGGAGGGCAAGTCCTTGGCTCTATCACTAAGAAAATTAACAAAGCTATTGGGTTTCTTCTTTCCCCTCCCCCCATTTGTAACTGGGGGAAATCAGAATATATGGGGATGGGGTGGGGAGAGGCAGGGATAAAGATTGTGGATGAAATATGTGTTCCTGGGCAAAGCCAAGCCAGGGATATCTCATACTGTCTTTCTGAAAACTGCTCACTTGTGTACAAGATGGAATAACAAACTTCATCTTAGGACAGAGCCTGCCACATACTAAGTGCTTAGGAGGTATCAAATGACCAGCTGAATAAGTGAGTGACTAGAAAAATAAATTAGAGACAACATAGCATGATAGTTAGAAACCTCAATTTTGAAATAAAAGGAACTTGTAGGTTTGAATTCTAGCTTAGTTAGAGGAACTCTGATGCTATGCTTTCTACTTTGTAGTGGGAAAATAATGATGCCTAACACCCAAGTTGTGGTGACTTAATAAGAATAATAATGTAAATCTCGTGTTTCCACACACTAAGCTCTCAATAAATCTTAGCAGTAACCATGACAATGCTGATAATGTTCATGATGATATAAAATGAAGTTTAGAAATTCTAACATGAGCCCCATTTCTGAAGCTCTTTTTTTTTTCTTTTTTTTGTCCCAACACACCATTAGTCACATCTAGCACAATCACAATGTTAGCCTCCATTCACAATCAGAACTAGCCTGTTTCAGAACATTTGTTAAGCCCCTGGTTAGTCCCAGAGTAATTAAGGAAGAAAATACAGTCCTTACTCTAAGGAGTGCACAATCTGATTAAGCTACAGGCGTATAAAAATAATACCATTGTGCTTTAACAAAGCCCATTGCAAAGTACTGGGTGGAAGGAAGCCAAAA
>PVKE010042446.1:0-13755 GCA_004027555.1 Craseonycteris thonglongyai
CTCTCAAGGCTTATGCACCAATATGCACGTGTTTGCGGGGATGCAGGTATAGGCAGACCTATTGTGCTGCTGCCCTGTATAGCATGGACAATTACTGTAGTAGCTAGACCACCTAGGTTTGCGTAAATGGACTATAAATGTTTGCACATCAACAGAATCACCTGATGCATTTCTCAGAATGTATCTGGGTTATTAAGTGGCGCATGACTGTATATGACATGTCTTCAGATTTCCAAAATGAGGCCCCATTCGTTCAGAATTGGGAATTCACCACAGGCAGGGTAAAAACATACCTTCTACATAAAGAAAAATGTGATGCCCAAACACTTCTTTGACTTGTCACAAGTTATACTAAAGGCTGAAGACTCTGTCTGGTTTCTTGACTCTGCTCTGGACCAAAATGTAACAGATAGTAACCAAATACAAAATCCTTTCTGACTAACCAAAGGCTATGAGCATCCTAAATTATTTCTTTGTCAAATAAGAAGCTTTGAAAAGTACATACTTGGAGGCATGCATTAATAACTAGGGAGAATATATAAATTATCCAAAATACATTTCTAAGTTCATTTTGCTTCAGTAATAATGTCACACTAAATTCCATCTGCTTCCACATAATTTTCAAAAGAAACAAATCCCAAATCCTTTAATCTACTTGTTGTAACAACATCTGTTTTCTCAGTTTCATACTTAGCTTTCAAAAAAAAAATGACAGTGACAAGAGAGCTTTTTAATCAGATAGTCCAAAAGAGGTATCAACAACAAAATTAATACATATAGCTCCTTAGAGCTACAAGGAACTTCTGCTTACAAAGTATTTATCTCATTTGATACTCACAACTAATAATGATAATGATAATAATGGTTAACAAGTATGAACATTAACTGTATGAGATACAATGCTTAGAGTTACTTGCTTTTAAAAAATTAATATTTATAAAAACTCTTGTGAGACAGGTGTGATTATTGTCCCCATTTTACAGAAGAGAAAAATTGAGAGAGAGAGGCAAGAATAGGTAAAAAAAAAAAAGTAGATAAAAACCTTCAGAAATATTAAGCTTTCCAAGCACTAAAGAGCCTTGCATATTTTTCTCCTTTCTGTTTCTGTGTGTTTTAATTCACGGCCACTTAGAAAACAGCCATAATTTAAAAATCATTTGAAAAAATCCCTGTCTAGTTCCTTTTGTGAAGACACAATACAATTTTTTTTTTTTTTATCAGACTTGTCCCTCCTACTGGTTGAAGTCGCCTCCTCTTGTGCTCATCTGCTGCTTATGCAAGCCCCAGATGTGACAGCTCTCAGTGATGAGAGAGGGACATGGAGGTCCAACAGAAGGACGTCATCCACCCTCAGGAGGGTTTGGCTCAGCTCAGCCTGGTAGGAGGCCACTTTGTATGAGTGTGCCCTGCCAGAGTATCATCAAAGCGCACAGAAATTAACAACAACATAATTTCCTAATGGGAACAAATGTCCCCTTTCTCTTTGAGGTCCTCACAGTTCCTGCTAGTGAGGTCATGCTGTTGTAATGACGGGATTTCAAAGACATCTGCCATCAAGAAATCATCATTTCAGATGTACTTGGGATTCTTTCCTCCTTAAATTAATATTGTATCAAACTGCAGAATTGAACTGTATGAAATCACCATCTCTCCACATTAACAGATTATAGTATTTTTGATACATATATATATAAATATATTTGGTAAGGATATTTACTTTCACTTCATTGGAATTTTTCAGCAATTAAGTATTCTCAACACAGGAACACTGAAAATATTTCAAAAATTTCTCAATGTCTTCCAAAGACATATGAGAAAATCATTTCATAACTGTGAGAAGTAGGTGATATCATTAAAAAATTCCCAGAAGTCAGAATATAAATTTTATTTAAAAAAATACATCTTATTAAATCATTGGAAACAAAACACCTATAGCAGAATCAAACATCCTCAGGTAAAAATATGCATTTTTAAATCCACATTTTGCCTTTGGGAGTTTCTGCATATCCCCTATTTCCTAGGGTAGCTAGATATCTTGATAGCCTAGGTTTTCCTACATATCTTGCAGACAATGAAAAAATTTTAAATGATATTTTTGGTGTTTCTGTGTTGAGCAAAAAAGCTCAGCTGCTGAAAAATTCTAAGTAATTAAAAGGGAGTTTCCTTCTTAAAAAATAAAGATTTTTTTAAATAAAAATGCTATATTATTATTATAGGATATTATAAAAAGAGTATTATTATATTTACTAAGTATACTCTCTGTTTTGTAATGGGTGAGATTAATGTTTACATTTATTGTGGTTGATTATCAATGCATTTAGAATAATGTCCAAAGTTTTATTATGAGATGTCTACTATTCATGCTTTTTGTTTGTCTGTTTTTTCCTCCTTTTACGTGTTTGGTTGAAATGATATATTTTAAACGTTTTTTCTCCTCTGCTGGTTCAGAAGTTCAAAATTTTATTTTTCCTCTTAATTTAATATAGCTGAATTAATCATTTTTGCTTTTTCATATTTTTGATCTCCTAATTTCTCTGAATTCTGCACTATGTGGATTCAATACTGTCTTTTAATACACCAGCTCTCTTTGAACTGAGTCTCATCTAAAGATTATTCCTTAATTTCTGGAAATATAATTTTTACTTCCATGATTTCCAATTGGTTAATTTAAGAAAAATATGCATGTTCTTGTTTGTTTATTCTTTATACAGAGGCTAATTCTTCCTTTACCCCTGGAAGATTCTAAACTCCAATCAACTCCAATGTAAGAGGATGGAAAATGCTTTAATGTGGTTATAATGTAATTGGCAATTCATCTCTATCATCTGCCTGTTCTCTGAAGGTTGAATAAAAGTCTTATCTATTCTTGAGGGCAGGGATAGTTTGAAAGTGAGCACTTTATGATCATTTGGGATTTTCTCAATTTAGTGAATGATACATGATTTACTGCAGTGGTCTTTTTTTTTTAACTTACTAAATATACCTAATAAAAATATAAAAACAATTTTTTTCCCTCTTAGTTTTCCCACAGAAACTGGAAGACAGCCAAAATATATTTCATTCTTCTTACAATAATGCAACTTTGTAGTTTATGTGATCGAACATTTATTAGATCACTACTTTTCAATGATGGCAGCATTTTACTATACTTTTAAAGAAGTCTTTTCCAGATTGCACCATTATTTCCATGTAATTAAGGACCAAATTCATGTTTTGATTGTTGATTTAAGGGGGCACTTTTCTCAGCATTCGTTGTACTCATATGTTCTGGAATTTTACTCTGCAGACTAATCTTGAGTCAGAGTATGGGGCCACCTCACTTTCCACCCGGGCTTGGTGACTCCATCACATGGTAACTGGAGCCACCCCAAATCCAGGCCATTGGGTAGCTCAACCAACGTCAAAAGGCTGCATGTGAGGAATATGGCTCTTAGGAATGGGACAGGGGTCGCAGCTTCTTGCAGGATTATTCAAGGGCAAGAGAGCACATTCCATTCTGTGGTTCCCAGTTCTCAGCCTGGTTGCAGATGCCTGCTTTAAATAAGATACATTTAGTCTTCATTACTCCGAGGCAATGCCCCTGTTCAATTTCTGGTTCTGCCATCTATTTCTTGTTTTCTGTGTCCCTCACTGCTCTGTTTCTGTTTTGTTTCCAATTTTAATGAAAAGATCTTCATTTTAATCTTTACACATGGTAGGAATAGGGAAGGTGGAGGCTTGGGAACCTTGAAATACCAACTAAATAGAATAAAATGTCACTAAATGAAAAGAAAAATAATCAGCTAAAATCAGAATATTTTGGCCCAAAATATAATTCAAACTCTTTAAGCTTCGGTTTCCCCATCATAGAACTTTTTTCGAGGCTTAAATTGGATGAGATGATTTAAAAACAATTCTGCCTTAAAATTCTTTGCAAACTGTAAAGCCATATTTATAGCCATACATCTAATTTATTATCGTGACTGCTTTACTTGAGTCAGAGAGGTTAACAGGTCTGCTTAGCAGGTTTGCCACTAATATATAATCTTTAAATGCCTTATTATCATCTTTTCTACATAAAATAAGCAAATAAAAACAAAAACTTTAAATAGTCTACATGTCAAGATTTTCTATCTTTATCTGAACTTTTACAACATATATAAAACTTCCCATATTTTATGCTCAAAAAAAGGGTCACTTTAAATAATATAATTTGTACTTTCTTAGAAGCTTTTCAATAAAAAGGAGAGGTTGTGGTTTTATGATATGAGTTACAAGGCAAACATCTCATTAAAAATCTAGTAGGTGGTATTGTGTAGGTGTACGTTCTTTCCCAAACAACAAATCCTCTTATATTTTTCACTTTCTAAGCTCAACTGCAAATAAGATTGACTAAAATTAAACCAAGGAAAGCTTTTGAAAGGATTTTCTAATCAAATCTATTATCTAATAATTTCATTTTTAGGAAATAGCAAGAGGGAGTGGCTCATTCGTCCAGCTTTGGGCTTCTGTTATGCATTTCCAAAGGCTGTGCATTATGCACAAGTCAGAGGTCAGTTCAGGATGAAAGCAGACATCCAACCTTTCTTTTATTCTTTTCCCCTCCACACACAGGAGGAAATCTCACTGTTTATGTGAAGAATTGCATGTTATATTGAGAGAAATAGAAATAAAATTATATTGGAGAGAGGGAGGAAGAAAGAGAAAAGGAGGCTGATTGATTCAATAGTTTGATCTTGTACGCCATTTGGGTAAAAATATCTAAGATAATTATTCAGCATGAATACTTCTCCAGATTGTTTTTTTTTTTTTAGGATTTCTAAATAGTCCTTTGGTGATTTTTCTGCTTTGTCATGGAAAAAAAAAAAGTGACTAATACTGTCTAGCCAAAGAAACCAATAAGATATGTCTACTATTAAAAAAAGGGGGGGGGAGGGATGCTGGCCTTGCTGAATATGTGTAAGCTGGCTCTCCTTTTAAATCTCCACTAACAAAGTTAAATTTAATCACTGATGAAATCATCTAGAAAACTGAATCATACAGAACCTTGTGTTGACTGAGTTATCTAAGTAATCCTGGTTGGAGCTATAATTCTGTTTGTAATTCTATCTGCACCTCCTTATTCTTGCCAGCAGAAAACAGGGACCGCCTTCTGGCTGCCAGCCCCCGTCTCCCTGCCTCTCCAGTCAGTTCATCTGCTGGAACAACACGAATTCATGGTCTGGGTGGGTGACGCCCTAGGTTTGCATGGTCCCACCATGAGTTTTCCACAACAAAAACTGAGCTTCAAGGAGTGTATACCCACATGGCAACTTGCTTTCCCAATGTAGCACTCATACATTTTCAAAGAAAACTATAATGCACAAGGAAACATTTTTAATAATTATCATTTTAAACAAAATACATGGTCACTTCTACTCCATTCTGTGTATTGTATCAATCATGGGCACTAAAATTTTCATGTTTCAGAATTGCTGGAAGAGGGATCCACTGACCCAAGGGCTAGTATGGAGTGAGCTACCCTTCCCTGCAGGACAGAATTCAGAGGCTGGATGCAGTGAGCAAGGTGCATCTTACCTTAACCATCACTCTCCCCCAGATGGAGTATTCTGTTGGTTTCACATAAGGGCGAGAAGGTGGAAGCGTTCTTTCCAAACTGTCATTTAAATGTATGTAAAGCCCCATTACAGATACATAACAATCTATTTTTGAATGGCTACACTTTTTTTTCTAAACCTTTCTTTTTGAATTGTTAAGAACACTTTGGGGGGAAGCCGGGATGGCTCACTTTGCAGCGCCGGGGACCGGGGATCGAATCCTGGCCCCGGCCCGTGTGGAACCATATGCTGAACGGCGAGCTCCCCCAGTTCAGTTCTCTCTCTGTCTCTGTATCTCTCTCTCTCTGTCAAAAAAAAAAAAAATATATATATATAAAAAGAACACTTTGGTCTTCTGTAAGAGAGAAACATCCTTATGGGCTGGGACTCTCTACAGACCAATCGTTGAACACTTTGCTCCTCAGGCTCTCTGCAGTGCAGGCCTCCATAGCCACGGGACCTCTGCTATTATGTGTGGGATTTTGAAGGAGGAAAGGCTGTCAACCTGACCACATGATGCGATTGTTTCCTGTACAGACGTGGAGAAATACCACACTCTCCGACTCATTACAGACTCTGGGTTTCCAAGAGCTGAAACAGAGCTTCATGGTTAACTGAAACGGAGACAACTGTGAATTCGGGGATTGGCAACATCAAAGCTCAAGAGAGCCTGGTTGATTTGTTCTCTTTCCTGGCGAAGATACAAACCCTCAAGCCAACCCAGCTTCAGTGTCCCCAGCTCTTGCCTGGTTTTCTTTTTTCTACCCATTTTTGATGCTCCTGGCATCTATTCCCTCTTGGCTTCCATTTGGCTCCAACTGTCCAATGCCTACAATTTTCTGTCAAACACACTGGCCTGCTCCACATTTCTCTGACACCGAATCTTCCAAAGTGAAGCAGAGGTTTATTCTTTCATCGCTGGAAGCTCCTTCAACAAACACAGCCTTTCGCTCTGGCTTAGGCATCAGATTGGAACGTCAGAGTGGACAAAAAGACTGAAAGATTTTAATGTTCAGTTCTTATTCCACAAAGCATGGTCGACTGGTTTCATGATAATTAAGCTAAGGATCAGCAGCCAAAATCTGAGTTTAAGTTAGGCAAGTTCCCATGCTTGCTGTCAAGCTATGTGACCAATTGATAAAGCTAAACCAACAGGCTGAAGCCCCCAAAGACACTGGTGTCTATTACAAGCCTATCTGCTGACCAGATGTTCTTGGGCCGTAATTCCTTATGACTATAGCTCAGAGTCAGATGTAGAGACTCAACATATACATAACTATGCGTCTAGGTAAATAGAACACTTACCTCCATGGCTTTTCAACATTAGAAATTGCCAAGAAATTAATGTTATTTTTCTATTCCTTCTAGAACACTTACATTACTGATTCCTAAATATTATATCATAAATAGTCTTGAAATCATTGTAAATGTATATAACAGTTTAAAAGGGGCAGCCATAACAATTGTAACTCTAGGTCCTGAACATTTGCTTGAGAATAAGACACACATTTATGTTCATCTGCTGCCAATATAGTCTATAGAGCGAAACAGATGAGGCATGGCAAAAAGAAAGATAAAATATGGTGAGCACATTGGTGAAGCAGTAGAGAACTAATGAGCTAATCACGAAGCAAAGAGCCTGTTTTCTGCCTAACCTTAACACAGCACGTAAGTTTACAGGTAACTTTTCCCTATATATTGTTTATTGTGATTGTTCTTTAAAAATAGTCATATTTTATTACATTGTTAGGATAAACAAAAGTGTCATTGACCGTTGTGATGGATTCTTGGGTTTCTCTCCTCTGAGTAGACATAGCTATTTTAAGATTCTAAGGGACAGTTTGTCAACTTAATGGCAATCATGAGATGATGTAATTTTCTAAAAGTGTGCTGTAAGCATCTCAACATGAGATGAATGAAACACTTGCTACCATTTAGGATGATCACCTTCAGAAACATGCTTTCTGACATACACTAGAACATTTCCTCCTAGTAAGTAAAAGTAAACTGGTTTAGATTCCCAAGAATCTTGGGTTTCACACACACACACACACACACACACACACACACACACACACACACACACACACACACACACACACACACACCTCTTGTACTTGTGTGAAACCTCCATTAATGTGACAGAATGCATATGTGACATAGAAATATACTGTTTTATGTTCGTTGGTTTTAAACATATCTGTAAAGATACAACCATTAGCATTTTGTTTCCAGAACAATACTTCAGGGGTGGAGGCATGGTGGATAAAAATTAAGGGAGTCTGCTACAGGTGAAGAGATTTGGACAGCTTTGCCTCTTGCTGAACAATCAAAGTGGCAGAGACCTTAAGTGTCTTGTTCAGCAGTACATCCTGCCTCCAGTAGTGTTAGGCAGCTGGTTAAATAGTGAGTAAATCTTCTTGTCACTAATCTTCCATTTCCACTAGAGCTAAGCAGACATGAATGCTTCCTCACCTCAGTCTATGGCCTTACTCCTCTCCCCGGCATGGTGTTTATTTTAATCAATTTTATTTGTTTAAAGCCTGTTGTTTAGGAAGTGGGAGCAATGTGAGAGAAAGATAAACTCAGGAAAGGAATTGTGCATGAGGACCCTGTACCCTCTGGGGCAGGGCTGGGGGGAGGGTGCAGCTTCATTCTATTTTGTGGTGAGACCATACATCAGACACTTGTAGTAGGCTCCTGTAACAATCCCAGGTATAGTTAGATTGCAACCTTTCTGAATTTGCAGTCTTACACCCTAACTTAGTTGGAACAGAAGTTAGAACAAAGAATCCTAAGGGTTTGTTGTTTTTGTTTTATTTCTCTCCCAGTTCTTCTCCAAGGCATACAAAATTGAATCTCTGGGTTGGGTTCTTCAGTATTCTCAAGACTACTCCTAGAAATAAGTGGCCAGGTCAGTATAACAAAGCTGATACAGTCCCTTTAGGACATTGCAGTCAGTTGGAAGGTCACCACATAACACAAAGATGGGACCTAGACACTAAATAATTTAGGCTGTTCTACAAAGTTATAAATATTCTCATTTCAATAACTTATTGATGATGAACTTTTGTAGAAACTGCTTTTCCATTTAGTAACAAAAGAACAGAAATCAAGTTGAATTCTATACTCAATAACATACAATTGCATTTTCCTAATTATACATTTTTTCATTATGCATGAGAATGCATAATATTCTAATACACATACACACACAGAGTGTTTTATAACAAAGCAACTAAGACTGTGAGTTCAGAAGCTTAGGTAACATTCTACCATTTAAAATGGAGTAATATTGAGCAAGTTACTTAACTACTCTATGCTTTTTCTTTTGTTGGACCAAATGAGTTACCTAGTTTTCTTCTTGCAGGAATCTTTCACCTGCTTCTTGAAGGCTTATTCTAGAAGCCAGAATTCATACAGTTGGGTACACTCACAGCTCTAAGTCACAACCCCACACAACAACAACCCTGTGATGGCAAAAAACAAGTCATTCTTCTCCACCAATCTCACTGGCACAACCACACATTTTCAGACAAGTGTAGAATTTAACTGGTAACCTAAACTTAAAGTCAAATACATCTTCTAATATAAAAATGATGTACTACCACCAGAAGTGTAGGATTTGCACCTGGAAAAATATGAGACTTTCAAATTATTGTCTGCCTTTCAGATTGGGTATTTACTGCAACTCAAATGGAATGAGTGAGACATTTTTATACTGTATAATACAGTTTGATTTAAACAAAATTATTTGTAGCAGAAATGCTTGGAGCCAGGAGATTCTGTGGCCCCAATACCCTTTTGTCCCTTGATTCAAGTAAAAGTTCAAATACTTGAAATTTTCTTAAGTGGAGACACCTGCTTGCATTTATTGTTGTGAATCTCATGGACATCTGAGGCAGGACGCATATGTAGTGAGTAATGCAGTCCATGAACTTGATGGTGGAAGAGTACTGTTCCTCATTGCCCAACACAGTTTTGAGAAAATGCTAATGAAACTTGAAAAATGCAACTTAAATAAATTCAACAAACTTCCTCCTACAAAACTTTTAATAATCGTGCCACCATTAATTCTGAAACACTTACTGATCTGAAATCAAACCTGCCATGTATATGCTAAGGTCTCAGTATGAAAATGTAATAAGAATGGCCATTAATCATAAAAAAAAAGCTTTACTTCATTTGCACAAAAATAATGCAAATGAAAACAATAATAAGATTATCATCTTACATTCTACAAACCAGCAAATATCAAAGTCTAACAATAAGTTTAGTGTCAAGGAGGTGGCAGAAAGGAAGGACTTTTACACTGCTTGTGGAAGTGGAAAGTGGCACATAGAGTCTTTTTGAAAAACAACCTGCCAGTATAATACAGTAGCGTCCCCCTCCCCCACTTATCCGAGGGGAGTTATGTTCTCCTACCCTCAGTGGATGGCTGAAAACCTTGGATACCACTGAACCCTATATAAGCTGTGTTCTTCCCTATACATACAGACATAACTATAACAAGGTTTAATTTATAAATGAGGCATAATAAGAGATAAATAACAAGAACTAATAACAAAATAGGAGACAATTACAAGAAAATATTGTCAGAAAGTTATGTCAATGTGGTCTCTCACTCTCCCAAAATATCCTACTATAGTTACACTTCTTCCTGTTGTACAATGCTTAATTAAGTCAAGAACGTTCACCTTTTCACTTAAAGGAAGCACTTTACATTTTCTCTGTGGCATATGCAAATAGCCAGTGTCACTACTCTGGCACTTGGCACCATGATTTAGTAAAATACGGCTGACTTGAACACAAGCACTGGGATTCCATGACCGTTGATCTAATAACTGAGAAGGCCGCTCAGTGACTGACAAGTAGGGAGCCGACACAGCATGGAGACAGTGGACGAAGGGAGAAGTCACATCCTGGGTGGGACAGGGCAGAATAGCTTGAGATTTCATCATCTACTCATTCAGAACGGCACACACTTTCAAATGTGTGAATTATTTATTTCTGTAACTTTCCACTTTATATTGGCAGAGCAGGTGCAGGTAACTGAACTTGTGGAAAGTGAAACTGCAGGTAAGGAGAACTACCCTACTGCTCAAGTGGAAGAGGGTCGTGCCCTGCAGAAGTCCCTGCACTTGTGCACCAGGGGATTTACAATAGCATAACACCAAATGAACCAAAATGAAAACAAACTAAGGTTTACCAGCAGGAATAACTCTTTCAGGAAAGTATCATCTCTAGAGGCTAAATTTAGAGGCAAAAACAGGAGAATCAGGGAAGTTTCAGAAGGTCTCCCCACAAGTTATCAATTAAATATAGAGGAAATTGCTATGGACTGAATACTTGTGTCCCCCAAACTTCATATGTTGAAACGTGAACCCCCAGTGTGATGGCATTTGAGATGGGACCTTTGAGAGGCAATTAGATCTTGAGGATGGAGCCCTCATGAATGGGATTAGTGCCCTTATAAGAGCCACCATAGACTTCGCTTCTCTCTCACCTCTGTGCCCTGCGAAGATACAATGAAAAGGTGGCAATTTGCAAATGAAGAAGACTCTCACCAGACATTGGATCTTCCTGAGCCTTGACCTTGGACTTTCAGCCTCTAGAACTGTGAGAAATAAATATTTATTATTTAATCTACCTGGTCTATGATATTTTTGTTATATAACCTAAGCTAAGGCAGAAACCTAGTAACTTTACAAAAAATAAACCTGGTAGATACCATCATAACTCAGTGACTAGTAGTGGGATAAATCATGTCCCCCCAATAGGCTGCACTGAGGCTACTCCATAGCTTCTGTGACATACTTGCCCCAAACAGCAGTGCCCGAGTCTAATCATGAGAGTGTATCAGTCTAAAACCAGACTGAGGGCTAGTCTACAAAGACATAGCTAAGATTTTCAAAATGAAGGTCAAGAAAGATTCAGAAAGACCAAGAAACTGTGACATCTAAATGCAACTTAATGCTTGGATCTTGGACCAGGAAAAAAAAGGGGGAGTTAATTGAATAATAATAGTATCTGATAATAATAGCATCATGAGATCTATGGATTGATTAGATATTATTATTATCTATTTTAATTCCCTGATTATGATCATTACATTACAGGAATGTGAGAGAATGCTTTTAGGATAAACTTGAAGTATTTTAAGTTAAAAGGGCAAAATGCAGGCAATTTATTCTCTAATGTTTTAGAAAAATAGTAATAACGTGTGTGTGTGTGAGAGAGAGAGAGAGAGAGAGAAACAGAAGGACACTTCAGGGAGGGAAAGAATAATTAATTTTACATGTGATAAAATGTTAATAATGTGGAAACCTGGGGGAAGGGTACATGAGATCCTCTGAACTGTTTTTACAACTCTTTTGTAAATCTGAGTGTTCTTCAAAATAAGAAAGTTACAAAAGCAAAGCTGGGGAAAACGAGCACCTCTGTTTAGTGCTTCTCTCCAGGAAGGGGCGGAGCCTGGGACAAGACGAGGTGGAACGGGGTCTGCAAAAGTATTGCTCAGGGGCATTTCAAAAATAACAGTTCCATTTTCAGTCTCTGTGAAGTAAATATATATTCCAGATACTCTTTTTGTGTACGCAATATTTCCTAATTTAAAAACAGAAAATCAGTATTTGCCACAGGAGGTGGGGACCCAGTGTAATTCAGTTTACTAGGTTTGGGATTAAGAGATTAGGGAAAGACTCCTTGAAGAAATGCTGAGCGAGAAGACATCTGAGGAAGAATGGTGGTGGAAGGAGCTTTTGGGGCTAGGAAAGTCCAAACATAAAGGCCGATGGCTTACAGGTATACAAGGGCTGTCTGGAAAGAGTCCAGCCATAAATGCCTCTATTTGTCATATTATATGGCTGGATACTTTCTGGATAGTCCTCATACGCTGCATAACAAGTACCTAAAGGTGACCACTGCACCTTTGAACCAGCAGCAAAGGGATGTTGGGGTTTGGAACTATTAGATCAAAGATTTTCAGTTAGCAGAGGGGCAACTAAATGTCTCCATAATTCCCCCAGCACATGAAATAATTCATAAAAAAATGAATGCACAATTTATTGTAAGTCATTGCTACTAGAAAAAAAAAATCTTTAGAAATGGTAGCAATGTTCAGGAGCTAAAAATTCCAACAAGGAATGATAGGGTATGCACTTTGAATAATAAAGAAACCACAGACCTAAAATGCAATTTTTCCTCATAGTCACATCATATCATTGAAAGGCAATAATTAAAATAGGTCCTTTAAAAAAATCTCTGAACCTGTTTCCTTTTTTTTTTTCAAAAGCACTGAACCTGGATTAGGACTATTATTTCCAAATCCAGGTGATATTTAAAGCATCTAAGTAAGGAAGAGAAAGACAACATCATATTGCTCCTCTTGCATTGTAAGATTTTCAATAAATTCCCTATCAAAATGACAAGAGGAGGTTAGAACATGTAACAGGACTATTAGTAAACACCTACATCTCTCCACCCACCTAACCAACAATCAGTGAGTGATTATGTTAAAATAAAATTCTAGAACTCTCTGATGGGGTGAGGTAATAACTAAACAATTACAATGGAGAGTCATTAACATGTGTGATAAATGCTGAGGAAATGCAGAAGAGGAGGAGACTGTCTGTCATGGACTCAGGGGAGGGTAGCAGGGGAAAGCAAAAACTGAGTTGGGTCTCCAAGGGCAAGTATAACAGAAACTGAACAACATGTGAAGGACCTGACTGCTGCTGACTTTGAAGATGGAGGATGGGGCAGATGGCTAAGGAACGTGGTGGCCCACTAAGGAGCTGAAATGACCCTCACTTTATATCCAGCAAGAACAAGGGAAACTTGGGCCCTACAGTCACAAGGAACTGAATCCTGCCAACCACCAAACAGAGCAGAAAATAGATTTCCCTTCGAAACTACAGGAAGGGATACAGCTCTAAGATACTTCGATTTTAGCCTCGTGAGAGCCCGACCCAACTTCTCACCTACATTATGGTAAGACAGTGCATCTGTGTGGTTGAAGCCACAAAATGTGTCATACATATTTTTCGGGCAGCAACAGAAACCTAGAGATGGTGTTGGTGTCTCTATAAAGTCATAGAGGCTCAGACTCAGTTAAGTTCTGATCACTTTTTGGGGGCACAGAGAGGTCACGTCTGCCATTCAGATCACTTGAGGTAGC
>PVKE010042447.1:0-13747 GCA_004027555.1 Craseonycteris thonglongyai
CAAGGTTCATTTAAAGTATAAATGTGTGAACTCTCTTCTAAATGAATAGATGGTGGTGAGGGAGCCAGAGACCTGGATTCGGGAAATAAAATTCATCAGACCACCATCTGTGACTTTCTACTGCTGAGGACTCATTCTGCTGTTAAAAACATCACATGAGAGTACATGACTGCCATGTTTTACATTGATTGTATTACAGAGAAAGTCTGTGCTTTTCCCTCTAACTTTCCTAGAGAATATACGACTCAATAACACCCACCTGAGCCGCATGGGTCTGCCAGATGAGGAGGACTTGACCAGTCACTATAATATACTTTAATTAATTTAGAAATGTAGTTTATAATGAAGAACAAAAGATATATTGACTCTAAATATCCTCTGATTACTAGTCCACTGAGTCAATGATTGGGACCATAGGGCTGAGAAGACTTTTCTAAATGGAGGGGTGCTCATATTTATGTTGTTTGACCTTCAAATAATAAAAGTTTCTCTTTATAGAGTAAGATTAAATAGAAGTGCAGTATATGTGGAAGGAGGGGGAAATAAAGAGCTTAAAATCATATAGAAAAGTGATTTATGGTCACAGATAGTAAACATTATGGACATGTCAACATTAGATGGTCACTTCTTTTCCAAGGTCAATGCCTCAACAAGCGAGGCTATCAACGTGGCTATCACCAAGTTATCAAAATGCAAAGCTATGAAAGATGCCTTCACAGTATTTAGAGTCACAGAACACTGAGTTACAAGATTCCTTCTAGATCATTAAGTCTAATAATCTACTTGAAAATGGAGGTCCATAACAGACAAGTGACCTGCCCACAACATACAATAAGCTTACAGTAAAGGGAAGACTAAGTCATTAGACTCTTGGCTCTTTCAGTTAAATCTTTTATTTCTTATTCATTCATCTACATAGCAGGCACTGGGTTAGGGCTCGAGATTCAAGACTGAGAAGTGAGAACAGATATAATCTCCATTCTAGTGCTTTCTTATCTACTGCGGGAGCCAAATATTAATCAAATAGTCACTCAAATTAAAAAAAAAAGGTAACTTATACATAATGACAATGAATAAATGTGTAAAGAGAAAAGGGCAATAGTTTCAGAATATCTGTCACTGTGTTTTCTAAAATCGATTATATACACTCAAAGTGTTTGAGTACCCACGACCTCAATTAAGATTCCAAATAATGTTTTAAATACTTTTTACCATTTTCAGAGTAGCATTAAATACGAATGTGAAATTATATGGAACCAAATTTTAATGAATAAAAATAAAATTATTTCCACAGCTGTATTCACTTTTCTACCAAGCATATTTCTAAGAAATATGAAATATGACAGGCTACCTTTGTTATAAAATTTCTCTAACAATAACATATATGATAGTCACACTTTTGTTTTTAAGTAAAAAATGAAATAAAACATGTACTATTATATTGTATAATTAAGGAGGAGTTGGTTATTTAGGCATATTTTGCTTTGAGCCTCCTTCTGTTACTAGTTCTACTATATTAGGGTCTACCTTGTACACCATTCCAGTACCAAATCAAAGGTTAAGATGTACACTGTCAACTTCTCAGGAACTTTGTAGCATCCAAATACAATATGGTAATATAAGCTGTGCATTAGGGTTCACAGAAAGTCACTGCTTTCTGAAGAGGTAACAACACGAAGGGAGAAAAAAGTGCCACTTCAGTTGCCATTAAACCAGGTTTCCATGCATAGTTTAACAGTAAGCAGAGCCATGTGTGCAATTCTGCAGAGAAAGCAAAGACTTGGCTGTGAAATATGCTGATTTGGCTACGAAGCAGTTGGGTCAATTTTCACATGCGCAACAGCCTAACAGCCTCCGTTTGTTAAGAACTTAGACTTGCAACTCCTCCACAACTAATCTTGTAGCTCATCTAGCACGGAAGAAACCCCTCAGACTGTGAAATTTAGCTAGGCCCTGGCTCATGGAGGGTACTTAACCTTCCTATGGCTCAGATCTCTCATCTGAGAAAACATGCCTCATGTGATGATTGTCGTGATTAAATGAGATGGGGTCGCAGAAATGCTTAGAAGAGAGCTCTACACATGGTGAGTGTTCAATAGTATCAGCAGTTATTATTCAAAACATTTAAAAATAAATAAAGAAGAGCCTAGAATCTGCAGATACATTTGGGGTATACTGGGGCTAAGTTTGCAAATTTCCTCAATGCCTAGCAAATGAGAGAAAAAATAATTTCTACTAAATTTTTTCTTTCCTTTAGGTCCCTATATAGTTTGTTCTAGCCCTGATTAAAAACAAAACAAAACAAAACAAAAAACCTAGAATAATTTTGAGGTTGACATAGTGTAATAATGAGCAAAGATGCTATATGTGTTCTCAGCAGACAGTGAATATACCCACCTCTCAGAATTTATAAATTGACACTGAGTATCTATTATTCCATTTTGAATAGAATTATTATCAGAGTATTCTAGTATAGTTCTTTATTTAGAAGATAGATAAATGGTGTAATTTTGGTTACATACAATTTTAATCATTTAGGCTAGATACATTTGGCTGAAATGTGTAAGGCCTGTCAAATAAATACATAAATAATTATAGGAGCGATTTTTAAAAATTATTTTGAAAGAATTACCTTTATTCTTTAAGCTTCCCCCTGCCACCAGTATAAACACAGCATTCTTCCTTTAATTAGTGGTAGTTGTCTTAATATCTTAGCTCCTCTTTATGAACTGTGAGATATTAAACATACAGATCTTATCTCATTTATTCTTGATAGCTCCAGAGCCAGAATAAAACATACTAGGTGCTCATCATTATTTGAGGAATGAAAGAGAAAGAGAGTTAATGTCAGATATGTCATGACGTTTCCCAACACTTTGCACTTAGTAGAACAGAGGAAGTACTGGGGAATTAATGAACACCAGTATGTCAGAGAGAGAACATAAAATGCTTTCAATAGAAAGTGTAGCACTGTTTTTTTTATTAAAGTATTAACAAATAACATAGACTTAGTAACAAAAATATGTTATTAAAAAGAAAAAGTCTATAAACTATTATATTAGAAGGCGTCTCAGTATTCTAATGAGCTATAAATCTATAACTTGGCAAAAGGTAAAATGTCTTTGTACCTGAGCTCTAGAGAACAAACTTTAATCTAGGGTTAACATCAAGAGTTACATGGCAGTATGTAGCAATAGATTTTATGACTCATCTGTTAAACTCAAGTTTATAATTAGTAGTAAAACTTTTGCAGAATTGATATGCATTTATTAATCTAATGGGAGCTACTACACAAATAGTTTCTGAATAAATGAGTCAATAAATTAAGCAATAATAAGAATTTGTTGATTAAATAGATACTAGGAAATCTAGTTGGGTCAGTAGGAGGTAATTTCAAAATCCTGAAAAGCTGAGAAAAGTTAAGTTAGTTGTTCAAATTTAAAAAAAATTAAGATTTATATCTTGACATCTAGACTTTAAGGTAGGGGATATTCCTAACTGATACTCCTCAGTCTTTCAAGAGTTTTTCATTGCCTAGGTCAGAAAACTCAGAATCAATGGGCTTTAAAACAGGGTCCTTAGTGTTAAAATTAGACTGAGATTTTGAATTACGGCATTGCCCCAGTAATCATAAAGCAACATTTTCTGTGGAGTCAGTCAGATGTTTCCATTAATAAAAATCAGCTGCAAAGCACGGTTCCCTTGGAGTGGCACTTGCTGCAATCATTTTATGCTTTAACAAGACACTTTGCATTTTATAACTTTGTAATCCTCCACTTGCCTCAATTCTTTCTTGACTTTGGAAATGTCTCTAAATTTATTGCTAAATAGAAACTGCCCCAAGAACAAAGAGCCATTGTCTATGAGATAGAGGTACTGACTGTCGTTTTCATTGCATCATTTTCATTGCAGAATTTGTAAAGGCATTTCCAAAGAAATTTAAAATGGGGAAAGCCGGGATGGCCTAGTGGGTTAAGCGCTTGCTTTGAAGCCCCGAGGACCGAGGATTGAATCCCGGCCCCGGCCCGTGCGGACCCATGTGCTGAACTGGGGAGTTCTCCCAGTTCAGTTCTCTCTCTGTCTCTGTATCTCTCACTCTCTCTCTCTTTCTGTCAAAAACAATAAAAAATAAATAAATAAAGAGACTTAAAGAAATTTAAAATGAAGACATGTAAAATATACAAATGTAAGGAGACTTTAGAACTTGGGTTAAAAAGTATTTCTTTCGTGCTGCAAAAAGCACAACTTTGAAAATCTCCTTTTGATGCAGTATTGACCAGACTTGAGAGAAGTATCAAAGATCTTTCTGATGTCAAATGTAAGAATATGTAGTCATGTATTCACCACTCAGAGTCACTTCTCTTTTAATTACCATATATTTGACTCCCCAAAGGAGAATATGTAGTTATGATGTGGCAACACATAAGGCAAGACATAGACGATGTACTGTAAAATCATACACCTGGAACTTATGTAATTCTTACGAACCAATGTCACCTCAATAAATTCATCAACAACAAAAAAATGTAGTCATCATGTGGCAGACTAAATGCCTTATAAATCATAGCAAGCACAGTTTTGTATCTTTTTCCATTTTATACATAAACTGAGTATAAATCTACATAACTTCAAGTTAGGAGAACTCACAGACAATGGTTAGGGGCATAATAAAATTGCTATTTCACAATCATGACCGTGGTTTGCTTCCAGACACAATTCCCAAAAGTTTTTCTTGGAGTTGTGGTTGCTTTCATTGCATATTTAAATCATTATATATAGGGTTGGGAAATAATTTGATAGTTAGGCAAGAATAATGTATTAATTTGTAATATCTTGTAGTGCAAAGGCTAATTGATTTCCATGTGACTGGCTTGCTAATAACAGTGATTAGTGTTTTAAATTTCACAAGTGTCACCATTCACATATGACAACCCACCCAGCATGTGATAATAGCTCTGATCAATTTATGTAAATACACATTAATTAGCTTTGGCTATGGAAGAATAAGAAGAGTGATATCTGCTTTCACTAATTTCCCTTCCTTTTCTGCACAGATCGACTTCTATTTGATTCCTATTTGAGTTTCTTGTAAGTAAATCCTCACTTATGGAGACAGGCTCTTTTTACATTGTCAAACTATCACTAACAGCTAAAATGTCTCTGCCAATACCAAACCTTATTTAGACTTGATCTCAATCAATGTGTCAAGTCCCTGTGATTTTTGTAAATGTCAATTTTGTTTAGACTTGTAGAAAAAAATTAGAATGCATAATTTAAGTGGCAGAATAGGCATCAACAAGATCTGCTGTATTGATGACTACCTTTCCTTACACCACACCACCTAAATTTTGTGCTATATCTTCTAAACTTCAACATAGCGAACATATTATTATATTGGGTGGGCCAAAAAGTGATTGTGTGCATGTGTGTATAAGTGAAAGGCAATTTTTTTTTATAGAAAATAAAAACTTGATTCAACAATATATTTTTCATTTTATTCAATTATCTTTTGCCATCTTCCAGGCAATGCATGATTCCACACTCAAAAAAGTTTCTATCATTTTCAGCACAACACTTTTCCAAGAACGATTTGAAATCTTCATTGAAGATAAATGTTTTACTAATCAAGGTGTTCTCATCTAAAGAAAGATGTGATTTCAAAGGTACTGTATTGTGTATTTTAGGCTGCTTCCCAGGAACTGAAATGATTAATTTGGATGTGTACTGTCATCAATTGGATAAATTAAGTGACGCTATCAAACAGAAGTACCGAGAATGGGTGAATCACAAAGGTACCATTTTCCACCATGATAAAATTAGACCATGTAAGAGTTTGGTCACTGTCAAAAGTTGTTGGAGCTTGGATGGTATTTGTTACCACACCCACCATATTTGCCAGACATTACACCACCAGATTACCATTTGTTTTGTTCTTTTCAAAATGCCTTGAATGATAAAATGTTTACTTTTGATGAAGCTATCAAATTGTTCTTGGAACAACTGTTTTGCTGGAAAAAAAGTTTTTTTGAGCATGGAATCATACAGTTGTCTGAAAGATGGCAAAAGATAATTGAACAAAACAGACATCACGTGTTAAATAAAGTTTTTGTTTTCCATAAAAAAAACACCTTTCTTTTACTCACAAAAACAAACAAAGAAGCCAGCAAACAAATAAACAAACAAAATGCAATTACTTTTTGGCCAGCCCAGTGTAACTCAAAAAATCTATTGGAGACAAGCAGATATTATTAATGGTTATATGGCACGTCATAGTCCTAAGATGCTGTCCATGGACTCCTTCTGAAGCTCTCAATAAGCCTGTAAGGTGCATACGATCATTAGCCTTTTGTGCACAGGAAGGAACTGGGATGAAGGGAAATTTCGTGAGCCAGGGAATGATGAAGCAGTGACCTAAAGTCCCCATGGGTCTGTGCAGTGGCTCTGCAAAAAAAAGTAACTAATGTATAAGAGCTTAGATGTGCCAGTAGATAATCAATGACATTCTTCTTGTTATTGAAATATTCCCTCATTTACAAAAGTTCATCGATGTATATAAATTTGCATTAAATATTTGATATCTAACATTCTTACTCAATGAGTATGAGTACTGCAAAGCTCAAAACTGTTGACTTGGACAACTCTGATACTTTAGCTGGCCATTATAAAGGTTGTCCCAAAATTCACGCAAGATTTGAATTTTGTGTCATTTGTGCGGTAAAGTGTTACCAACGGGAAAAAAAAAGACAGCGTGACAGCTGACAGCTCAGGGTTATTAAAACGGGAGCGCTACACGAAAGAACAACGTGTTTTCTTTGTTAAGCAATGAAAATTTACAATTTTTAATTATAAACCTGTGTTTTCTATCAAACTTACTTCTTGCGTGAATTTTGGGACACCCTTTATATTGTACAGGGTTTATTATTAGTATCATTTAACTGAAGCCCAGAACCTTCTGAACAACTGAGAACAGGTTACTCAATACTCTGATAAACTGAAAATAATAAATCGCCAGAAAGAAATTATTAGGAAAAAAATTAATCTGAAAGTGCGAGTATCTGCTGAATAGTAAAGACACTCTGGATGGTTTGGGACTGAAAAGACTTCTAGTTGGGGGTAAAGGAGGGACATAAACATTTCAACTTTAAAACATCTTTGGTATTATTGAGTCATGGTGTGTTTTGCAAAGGGACATCTTATTTGTGTCAATGGGTAGATATAATCAAGCAGCTGTTTTTCTCTTACAATGGACTTTTTTTTTTTTTTTTTTATTTCAAACCATTTTTAGCGATGCTGAGTTGGACATTTACAACTGTTCTGCCCCAAAACAGAAGAGTTATTTTCCAAGTGAATAAGCCTTGTTAGAGAGTCATTAGGCAAAAGAAGAGAGAGAGAGAGAGAGAGACCAAAAAAAAACCAAAAACCAACAACAAACAAAACCAAAGACCCACTGGGAAACACTGCATATTATATATTTACATAAAAATTTAATGTTTTACATATAAATGCATATATGGAGCATATCTTTGGTTTAATCTCAGACCAGTGTTAAAGCTTTCATTTTACCCATTTTAACAATTAAAAGATTTTTACATTCATTTAACAATTAAAGAAATTAAAAGATAGAGGGATCAGCATTTAAACCAAGAATAAAAAATGCCATTCTCTTTCCTGAGTCACTAGAGAAAACTGAAGGTTTATGGTAGAAGGCTAAATTAAATATTTCTGAGGTCACTTTTGACTTTGAGAGTCTATGACTACACAGTAGAACAGGCTCAAACTGGGTAGTAATTATAAATAACTTCCCAGAGAAGTCGAATTACATAACTAAACAGCGATGGAGGAAGGGGGTTAAGTTGTTCTCAGTGAGAAAGCATTACTTATTCAATCAACAGTTGTTCCACAGTGATGGACCTACCTCCTTTCTCCATTCCTTATCTAAAATACTGCTACAGAAGTTACCCAATAAAACTAATCTCTCCAAAAAATGCAGTTAAACAAATGTCCTTAAACCTCATTTTCTTGAAAGTCTCCTGGGCATTGCCCTTCAGATGGTCAGATTAGGTTAGACTAACAATAGGAGCATAAATGGTATAGTGCTTTACAAATGTCAGATCAATGGTGTTTCTATCTCTTCTCCACATTATTTGTTCTCACTTTGGGAAGCCAATTAACACCTCTAAGCCTCAGTTCTTTCTTTGGAAAATGTGAATAACAATAGTGCTTACTTTATAGAATTGTTGGGAATAATAGTAAAACACCATATATTGTTTTACACATAGACTTGCTTATGTTAAGTCATTTGCATATATCAACTGATTTTTTTTTTGTATAAATGAATAGATTAAAATTAGAACATAAAAATCACTTAAAACTGAAGAAGAAAGATATGGGATGGATGGTAGTTGGGATCTCTGTGAGATAATGTGCTAATACAATGTCTGGTACATTATAAGCCAACAGAAACTGTTATAAAAATTTTTATCTTTTTAAAGATTTATTTTCTTGTTTTTGACAGAGACAAACAGAGACAGAAAAATACAGAGAGAAGGGGGAGGGCCCAGAGCAGTCTCCGGAGTTGTATGTCATTAGTTTTCAACATGGTTTCATTTCACACAGGTGGGCGGTGGCCACGCAGGGTGCAACATGGGCTGGGAGCCTCCGGCATGAGAAGTACACACCAGTTCAGCATAAGGGTCCACACAGGTTGGGGCCAGGATTCAATCCTCAGTCCTCAGGGTTGCAAAGCAAGCACTTAACCTGCTGAGCCATCCTGGCTTCCCAAGAAAGTGTTATATATTAACAGAGGAAACCAGTTCTGAGGCAGGTTTTATAGGCTTGGTGGCTTTATATGAACAGAGACGATGGGAACATTATTTGGGAGGCAACCACTATTTATATAGTCCCTCCTATCTTCTGTTGAACATAAAGATGTAGCCTCAAAAGACAGTTCTACTTTGGGCCTCCACTAAGTTTGATATAATGAGGCATGGCTTCTTAAAATGTTATGTTCATATTTCATTCATCAACTTGCTTTTCAGCAGGTTTGCTGTCAGTAGAGCGTAATTTAAAGGTGCAAGAAGACTTCTTTTATGAGTGAAAAGATTCATAATGCCTAACTGTTATCATCATAGCAAATCACTTCTAAATGAAACCTGGAAATATTTATTGGTACAAATAGATATAATCATAAAGATTTTGTGAAGTTTTATTGAATAAATGCCTACTTGAGAATATTTACCTAGACTGATTTATCTGCTCCTTTTATCTCTGTCTATGTCACCACTTAATTCAAATATGTATAGTTTCTCACTTACTTAGTGGCAACTAACCACATTTTTCTTATCATCTCCTTTCTTCACCATGCTTTATAGTGAAATTTTCTCTTGATCACAATGCCAATCACCTCATTCCCTGTATTAAAAAATAATATTTTTCTACTTATTTTAAGTATGGCATTCTGCCATTCTAGATTTTCCAAATTATAACCAACAACCCTAATATTAGGTCTCATTTTTTACCAAATGCCACACAAATTTTATATTCTAAATCAACACTGCCTAATATGATAGACACTAGCCATATATGGTATAAAGTATTTGAAATGTGGCTACTCCAATTGAAATGTGCTGTGAGTATAAAATATACCCATATTTCATAACTTAGGACAAAAACATACATAAAGTGTCTCATTAATCATTTAAAACTGATTGCATATTAAAATGTTGATATTTTGGATATACTGGGTTAGTTAGACTATACCTGTATTAATAAAATTAATTTCACCTATTTCTATTTAATTTTTTGTTGGGGCTACTAGAAATTTAAAATTGCATATGTGGATCACATTATATTTATTGTGGACAAAGCTTTTTCTAGAGAAAATAAACTAACAGATGTAAACTGGACACATTTTATTTTTATTCATACTCTTGGGCTTTATAATATTTTATCCACACATTGAACAAACATTCATTGAGTACCTACCCATTAGCTGTCAGGTATTTGCCTCAATACTGGGAATACTAAGGTGATAGAGTTAGACAAGTTGTGATCCACTTAGAGCTCAACTTTCATGGAATATATAGAAAATAAATCAAGAAAAGAAACATAAATATAATAATTTCAAATGATGATAAAAGGCACATAAATGAATAATATGCTATGTAATTCCTGGGGAGTGGGATTACTTTATAGTTTTACCAAAGAAAATCTTGAGGAATTGGTGATATTTGAATGGAAGTGAGAAGAATAAGGGAGTGTGAGTATAGGTATAGGTATCTTCCTAATTTCCCTGTCTCTCCCTGTTTCTTTATCTGCCTCTGTTTGTCTGTCTCTCTTTCATATATACGTTTTTAATGTACACATGTATGATTAATTGGTAATAACTATTCACAGTGCTTTGATTAGCCATGTCTACCTCTGTCTACTAAAGGTTGTGTTCAAAAGGGATAAATTGCACATACTGTATCATGTAGTTTCCCAAGCAGTTCCATATTATGCACATCATATAAAGAAGCTATTTAAAGCAGCTATTTCTTTAATAATAAATACATTTGCAAGGGCAACTTTATTCCAAGACATAAGCTCTATGTTTGGCATTGAGAAAAGGGGAGTGTGAACTGGAAATTTAGTCTACATAGCAAAAATAAAGCTAGATAATCATAACTAGCCTAAACAGTAATTAGTTCTGCAGATCTTTAATACATCATTTCCTGATTATCATATAGGTGCACAATTTTTTTTTATAATCACATTCAATGTTGTCATTGACCCCAAATTTAGCCAATTGTGTTTTCTTCAGTTTACATCTGGCCTTCTGGTTCATTTTGAAACTTATGTGAAGGCAGGTGTTCTGCTTCTGCCTTTCAAAAGGATGCACAAATCAGCATAGGATCCAGACCAACAGATGTTGTACATGAAAAGAAAATCTACAAAGAGTATGTGTAGGTGAAGTCAGTGTACTGAGGGCTGTAACACGCTACCGCAGATATGCCCTGAGTAAGTTTTCCCATTACTCCCACAACCGTCAGATTTCTCTCAAGGGCAAAATCCACTGACATTGGTGTTCCATGACATGGAGAATGATTGCTGCCATCCAAAAAGCTCTCCCACTAAATTGTGAGACAGAACCTTCTGGGCAATTGTTTCTACCTTCCCCCAGAGAATCAAAGGTGAATCAGAATGTTTTGAAATATTCTCTCACTTTTTTATGTTTTGAAATTAATTTCTGGCATTTATAGGAATTTGTTTTAATTTGTCTGGCTAATATAAACATATGTTCTTTTTATAAAATAATAATTATGTTTACTTAATCATTCAGTGCAACTTAGACTATATAATCATATTTCATTAGGACAGATAAATAAATATTTTACAATGTCACTAAAAAGCAATATACTTATTTTATTAATCTAAGAAACCTTTCGCATCACTGTGTATCAGACTTTATGCTAGATGATACAAATTCTAAATTATAGGATGCATGTCACTGAAAGGGAGTATAGACTACAGGAACATAACAAACTCATTATAGTATGAAGAAGAAAAGTCCAATAAAAATATCACAAGCAAAATATTATGAAAATATAGATGATGCATTTATTCACTTTACTTGGGACATTTAGAGAAAACTTTATAGAGGAGATACATAAGTTTACCCTGATACATATTAAGAGTTTACCAAAGAAGAATTTATCCAAGGGTATCCTGAGACAGCACTGATAGATTATTAGCTCAAAGACTGTCCAAAACAAAAATAAAACAATAACAAATAAATTTCTCTTGGCTGTTTTGTGATACTGTTAGGCAAGTTGCTTGATATATAGTGATGGGAAATTTAAGGGTACACAAGGCCTAGTTATTTAGGCCATTTATTATTTATTGTGTGTTACTGCTCTCTAGACACTTTTAGTAGCTATAACCCATTGGAATCATATATAAATACAGCATGATTATTTCACTTAAGAAAATTTTAGAGGATTCTATTAGTTGCCCAATATTGGTAACAGCCTGAGAGTTATATGTCATAGTACCCAAACATTATTCAGAACAGGATCCTTTCATCAAGATTTGATAAGGATTAAAATATCAGCCTCAGCCTTCTTCAAATTGTCCCCACACTTTTCCCCCCTTAAAATTCACATAACAAAAGGAATAGAAGATCTTTTCAATGCTCCTTGTCTAGGAACCTGGTCTCAGGCTTTGATAGTCTGAGTTCTTTATAAATCTGTTATATAAATGAGTCATAGTTGGCCTCTATGTATTGGTAACTAGGTTGTTTATTTTTTCAATGCAGATTAGCCCAAAAGCCTGCAGGTACCAAGCTCAAGTTTTTGCACACCCAAAGTTCAAAAGTAACCCAAATAACTAAAGTTGTAGCCATTTAGAGGCTGCCTGCTTTGCATATCTCACCCAGCACTGCTGGCCCTTAAAGAGATAGTCTTATAAGACTTCAAACCACTCCTGCCCTTCAGAGCTCTCTGACACAGACTTCCCACCTTGTAGCTGAGCAGCACCATCTAGACATAGAAGCTCTGTATCTCATCTCAATTCCCAGCTCCCTCTTAAGTTCCCATACTCTCCTCCCTGTCTGCCCTCCTCTTCAAAGCCTCTGGATGTTCACATGATGTAAGGGGCTTTCCTCTCTCATACAACCATGTAAGCACCACTTAAGAAAGCTTGTTACATGTTACTCTCTCACATGGTTGTATAGTTTTCTTTGACTAGTCCCAAAATTCCTACACCATACTTCAAAATCTAAGCCTCTAACCAAGCAGTGATACCAGTGAATTTATCATTGAGTTTGGATGAATCTAAGCACTTTCAATGTTACTTCTCAGTGGAATGAAATGTCTATCAAAGAACAATGAAGACATGTTAGTGTTATGAGGCATCTGTAAAGTGTTCTATAAAATTTAGTGAAGAATGGCTGATGTTGCTGAGTTTTGACATTTTCTTCCCCTCTTACGTTATTTCTCTTTTAATATTAAATATCTTATAATTAATATTGTTCATCAGCACCATAAGATATATGTGTGTACCAATATATATTTACTCAACAGTGAATAAGAAAAGTGGATTGAAGAGAGAGTTAGACAGCAAGGCTGAGTTAACTGGTGGCCATAAAGGAATGTGTAAAAGGGGAATACTCATATATCTGGAACCAATGAAATTGTTCTGGAATCAAATCAGGACGAGACAGGCAAAAAATTTCTATCTTCCAAATCTTATCATCTGGCAGAAGAATCTGTGTCAAATCTCATGGAAGGCCACTATTCAGAAGAGTAGTTTAATTTAATCTTTTAAGCCTGTTTAATACCATTCACACTAGTACTTGACTATACTTGGCTGCCTCAGGGTTCCACAGAAAAGTGTCAGGAGCAGACAAATGAAATGAACCAAAAGGTGGCTGTCTAGCTTTCTCCATATTGAAAGACTGAGCTGAAGATTCACATTACAGAGGTTTGAATTAATTCAATATTTCTAAATGCCTAGATGAGTTATGTATAAGTAAAATAAAGATATTTTGCCTTGCCACAAATGACTGTCAAAGATTTTGGTAAATCTACAAGGTTGATCATCATTTTTTTGTTTTTGTTTTTGAACCTGCTCCATTCCTCTCTACTACGCTGTCTTACTTATATGCACAAGGGTTGTGTGGAAAAAAAAATCCAGCCATAAATACCTCTATTTTTCTTTTTTTTTTATTGTTAAATTTAATGGGGTGACATTGGTTGGTAACAATTAG